>JAADWV010000177.1:0-57823 GCA_023336295.1 Pythium folliculosum
ACACGGCGAGTCATCGCTGCCGCACAGGCGAGCGACAGCGAGTGCCAGGAAGCGCGGAAGGACTCGCGCTGGAAGCTCAAGAAGAAGCGTCGCGTGGACGGCACGCACGGCGACGACGAGTGGGAGACGCTGCCCGTGGAGGAGAAGGACGGGATTGTGATGGTGAAGATGGAGGACGGCACGACGAGGATTCTGCTGCCGAAGTCCCTGTGGACAATGGCGCTCGAGGAGGCGCACGAGTCGGTGTGGTTGGCCCATTTTGGCGCCACTAAAACGGCGGCGCGGTTGCGCAGCAAGTTCATTTGGCGCGGGTTGGACAGTGTGGTCAAGGCGTGGGTTGCGTCGTGTCGCGACTGCGGATCACGGAAGTTCAGGCCGAGCCAGGTCGTCCCGCCGTTGCGGCCCCTCGAAGTTGGTGCTTTTTGTGATCGGTGGGCGATGGACCATTGTGGCCCTCTGCGGGAGACTCACGATGGAAACAAGTATGTGCTGGTGTTCACGGAGCACCTCAGCCGGTATGTGGTGGCGGTGCCGGTGAAGGATCGTTCCGCCCCCGTGGTCGCAAAGGCTCTGTTGGAAAATGTGATTCTGAAGTTCGCCCCCTTGAGGGAGCTGCTGAGTGATGGTGCGCGCGAGTACAAGAGCCAAGTTGTCGACGCGGTATGTGCACTTGTCCAGGCGCGACAGATCCATCCTGTTCCGTACCGTCCCCAGATGAACGGTTTGGTTGAACGATTTAACAGGACGATGAAGGACATGATATCTTGTTACGTCAGAGAAGACCAGCGCGATTGGGACGTGTGGCTACCGTATGCGGTGTACGCGTACAACTCGTCGGTCCAAGCGTCTACGGGTGCGCAGCCGCACCGTCTCGTGTACGGCGACGATGCGCTGGATGCACGTGGACGACTTTGAGAAGCTGCTGAGCGGGTCGGGCGACGTGGACGCGCCCGAAACAGGTCGTGGGGTGTGACGTCGGCGCGTCATTTCACCTAATCTAGGACATCACGGCGGAACCCATGAGCGAGTGACGGATTTTGACGTGCGGTACTTGGGCCGTGGAGGACGGCCCGGGCCGCTCTGCTGCGCCGAAGGACAGGCAGTCCAAGAACAGAGAGCTTGGAAAGAGAGCGCGCTAATAAAGGACTTTTGGTCACTCTACACGGTGTGGGTAGTTCACTGTACCAATGTGGTGCGCCGAGCAGGGAAGTGCCATCGGCATAGTGTTGGCGAATCCGGATGAGGAGGCCTAGCTATTTTGGTGCCAGCTCGACTAGGTGCCGTGCCACATTCACGCCAACTCATCCCAAGCACATCACGATGCGCGTCCTCGACCAAGAACCGCCAACGCCGCTGGTCACGAGCGTGGCCGTCGTGGCGCGCGCGCTGTCCACCGCGTGGTGGTGCTCGGACGACGTCGCGCGGCGCGTGGCTGCGTTCGTGGATGTGTCTCCGCAGTGCGCGCTCGGCTCGGCGCTTCGCCGCGACCACATCTGCCTTGTCCAGCGACTGCTCCACGCGGCACGCGCGCGAGGCGCAACGATCCACGCCAGTGCCGTCCACGACGCGCTCGAGGCGGCGACGCAGCGCGGCAGCGGCCGCGTGGTCCAGTGGCTCGTGCTCCACGAGCCGGCGCTCGTGGGCCGCGCTCGACTGATGGACAAGGCCGCGGCGGGCGGCCAGCTGCGGCTGCTCCAGTGGCTCCACGACCACGAGCCGCTAAACTCAAACTCCGGTGCGTGGTGTTCGTCGGACGCGTTCGACGGCGCGGCGACCAACGGCTTCCTCTCAGTCCTCCAGTGGCTCCACCGCCATCGACCGGCTATTGCGGCCATGACGCGCGCGATGGACGGCGCGGCCTCGAACGGCCACTTCCAAGTCGTCCAGTGGCTCCACGCGAACCGCCCGGAGGGCTGCACGACCGACGCGATGGACCAGGCCGCCAGCGTCGGCCACCTGGAGATGGTCCGCTTCCTGGCGCTCCACCGGTCGGAGGGCTGCTCGTCGCGCGCGATCGTACTCGCGGCGGACCGCGGCCACGCGGAGATTGTGCGGTTCCTCTATCGGACCTACGAGCACCAGCGAGCGAGCGCGGCGTCGGCGCTGGCGTACGCGTCGTGGCGCGGCCACGCAGCCGTCGTGCAGTTTCTACTGCGGCAGAAGCACCTCGAGACGATGTCGCCACCGCCACCACCACCACCACCGCTAGACCCGCTCGAGGAGGGCACGGAAGTCGCGGAATAGCCGACGTTGGAGCACCAGTGTACCAGTGATGGTTGAAGCAACGTGTGAAGCACATCGGAAGTCGAAGAAAGGGCTGAGCGTCGCTGCGCCGGAGCCTTTGGGTTAGAGGAAACCGCCTGTGGGGCACTGGAGCGCCACGTCTGCGCGTTCCAACGTTGCCACGGCAGCAGCTCACCTACGTGAGGATCAGCACGGAGTTTATCCGGTGCTTCGGGAAAAGCTGTTGGAGTTACACAAGAACTAAGTCCTGTCGACTGGATGCAGTCCTTTGGCAAGAGCTGCTCGAGATGCAGTCGTCACAGCACGCGAAGTCAAGACCACGCTGCGCGTTCGCCCACGTTGACGTAATGTAGATATGCTCAGCGCGAGTGCACGAACCTCGTTTCAAGAACGTGACTGGTTGAGGAAAAATGCTATTAGAGTACGCAGGGGGAAATCCAAACGGTAATCTACCCAAGGAATACGCACGTGTCTTGCTCTCACTGGGTGTGGTGCCGTGTCATTCTCAGCGATAGCGCGCGCGTTGCTCTCGGCGGTCCGCTTCTCCGCACTCGCGCAGCAAGTCGGCGAGCTCGCGCCGCGAGGGCACGCTCAGATCGGGTCGGATCGCCTTGATCAGGTCGAGAAACGCCGGGTGCTCGGCGATCGCGAACGGCAGCGCCCCGCTGTCCACGGCGCGCGCCACGAGCGCGTGGAACGCTACCGTGCCCGCCATGACCGGCGCTGGCTCCGAAAGCACGGTCGGCGACAAAACCGAGACGTGGACCTCGCGCGGTGGCTGAGCACGTACAGGTGTCGTTGGTACTGAGGCGACACGCGCTTGTGGCTCGTCTGGGATGACGGCTGGCGTGGGCTGTGGGCGGGTCTCCCTGACGATGGGAGCAGCAGCAGAAGCAGCCACCGGCGGCGACGCCGTCTCGCGCTGGCTCGCGTGACCCGTCTCGCCTCCCGCATGTTGCTGGGTCTTCTGCTGCTTGGTCTTGAGCAGCGCGCTCGCGCATTCGATGGCGCGCTGCGCCTGCGCGCGCGTGGCGGCGTCGACGCGCGCGCACGCGGCCAAGTGCGGCGCGAGGTCGCGGTCTGGCTGCGCGCACCGGAGCACGGCGCCGCAGCAGCGCGCGCGCGTCCGGCCGCGACTTGGGCGACGGCAGCACGTCGAAATGCGCCCACAGCGGCGACTTGCGCCGGCCGATGCGGACGCCGGGGGCAGCGTGAGAGAACGGCGGAAGCGGCGGTGGTGGTGGTGGCGCCATGGAGGTTCTTGGGTGGGAGTCGGTGGCTCGGGTCGGTTTTTGTTCGTTTCTGGAGCTGCAGATACCGACGCCGATGGCCGTGACTGGTTCAGGGATGAACTGATGACGCGACGGTACTCGCCAGCCTCGATCGCCGCGAGTTGAAACAGCCGCTGCATCTGCGCGTGCGACTCGGCTGTCCACGTGACCGCGAACGAGAACATACCGCACGCCACAGGCTCACTAAAGTACTCGCCCACGGTCTTCCCTCGTTCGAGCCGCGCGGCGCGCGTGAGGTACTGCGCCATGACGACGGAGTCGCCTCGTTGAAGCGCGATGAGGTCGGGGTCACGAAGGTGGAGTCCGGCGTCGCGGCCGTACGTGAGCGAGTATGCAGCGTTGAACTTGTGAGGCGTGTCGAGATTTTGGAGCCTATTCTCGATTCTCTCAAAGAGCTTTTCGATCGTGAAGTGCGGTTCCACCAATACGGACGGCACAAAGTTGTCCAGGCCAGCGATGATGAAGTAGAGCCGCATGCTCGGGACGTCGTCCTCCGTGGCTGGAAAGGGGCAAGGGGCGTCGAACGGATTCGTGTTGTATGCGATAGATGCGTAGTGTTGTGACAAGTGGCTGGGGTGAGGAAGACCACAAACCAATGCGTGATGGAAATCGCGGAGTGATGGGTCTCGATTTTCTTGGCCAGGGTTTCTGTTGAGAGGAATTCCATACAAATAGTATCCTGTCTATCCCAGACCTCACGGAGCCGTCCATCTTGTAAGAGACTCTGGTGGGTGGGAGCATCGCAAGCTCCGTCCAAATGACTCTGAGGTCTCCACCACATCAGTGTCAGTTTTGAGTGGTGAGACGACAACCGGCTTAGGGGATCATGCCTCAGCGCAACAAGTTCGCTGTCGGACTGATTTTCGGCCCGAGAGGCCGCCAGATCCTCGGCTTTGGCGTTGGACCGAGCGATAATCTCGGCACGGTCCAGACCAAGATTCGTCGGAGTTATAAGCTGAGCCCCACGACCATCGTCGATGTCTACTATGCCACGCGCACTGACAACGGTCCTGTGGGCCCGGGAAGCTGGGGCGACGAGCTGGCGTTGCTATTCGACGGAGACGAAGCAGCGCTCAACGATTATCTGAAGCCTGCGGGCCCGTTGACGATGGCGGACAACGTTGTAGAGCGACTCTGCGCGGCATCAAACAAGTCAGTGAACTTCATTGCTTTTGTCTCGATTCAAGATGTGAAGGACACCGAAATCGCTGAAGCCCAACGAGACACGCTCCCGCCAACCCAGTCGTTGGTGAAGGAAACAACAACGCCTCGCTCAGCTTCGACACCGTGCTCTGCATGGACGGCAACGAGTGGTTCAGCTTCTGATGGAGCTACAAGTGTGCCTCGGTGGTTCACCTGGAAGGCATGCGCCATTGCAGCGGCAGCTGCGAGCGTACTGATGGCCGCCTTCTTCAGCTACTAACAGGCGGCGTGCACATGTGCCGATCATCGAAGATCCAAGTTGCGGTCCAATGGTCACGAGACACAGTAACGTCGCGACAGGACACTACTGTCAACTCAACAAGTAAGATATCGTGTCGGTCGAACGTTTTGGTTTTAAAAGTCTAGATCAGAAAAGTGCTGAGCCACTCGCTCCTCGATGTGTCCATCTTACGGCTTGTCGTCGTCCTCCTTGAAGTCGTCCAAGTCGATCTGCACGTTCGGGATGTTCATGAGGATGAGGATCGCCGCGTGGCAGTAGATGCGGCGCCACGCCGTCTCGGTGTGCTCGTCCCACGCCGCGCCCGTGGTCTGCTTCATGGCGTTGATCAGCGCCTCGCCGAGCGGGTCAAAGTCCTCGGGCTTGACGCCGATCTTCATGTGCACGATCGCGAGGTGCATGACCTTCTGCACGAGATCCTCGGACGACAGCAGGCTCTTCATGCCGGTACTGATGTGAGTGAGCACGCGGCTCTGCACGGCGTGAGACGCGCGGAAGAGCGGCTTGAGCTGCGAGGCGTGGTCGAATAGGTACTGGTAGAACGCCGCGTAGAGCTTGCCCACGGGCGAGTCGGCTGCCGTCTTCTCCGAGTGGATCGTGTCCTTGTACGTCTTCTCCCAGTGCGCGAACGCCGTGAGCCGGTCCTGCTCATTCGACGGTTCGTCGAACGCAAAGTGCGGCAGGTACTTCTTCACGACGCGGCAGTACTGCTTGGAGAACTTCATGCCGCTGGACGCCTTGCTGATCGAGTTCACGCACCCCATGATGGCGCCGGTGGCGGTGGCGGTGGCGGTGGGGAAGGCTGGTAGGGAGGCGATAGGGCGAGTTCCGGAGTGGGTCCTCTAAGCGGCATCGCTACGCTGAGCTGGCCCTCTCACCGAGCGACCCGAGGGCTGCGGTGCGGTGTCGCGTATCCGTGTGTGCCGGTGCCCACCTCCTCGAGGTTCTGGGAAACCCGAACGCAACAGTGACGACGACGACGACGCGGATCCGGGTTCGAGGATGAGGGCGAATGTGGAGCGATAAATAGACTAAACGGTTGTCCGGTACATGTCGCTGTTTGATCCTCCTCCCAGTGTCTCGCTATACATAGAAAGCGGACACGACGCGTTATCGTGAAATACGAGCCCCTCTTATCTGCCACCGCAGCCGCTCCGCTCCTGCTCCCAAACCACGTCAGCACGGCAACTAGTGTTGCGCTTACAGCAGCCACTCAACCCACGCTCGGCTTACTCGTCCCGCGTCTCTGGCACCAACGGCACGTCAGTCTCCACCTCTCGCGCCGCCCGTGCCGCAGCGGCGGCGTCTGTCGCCTCCAGCCACGCCAGCGCCTCGACTGCGCCCATCGCCTCGGCACGCAGCATGAGCATCTCTACGTCGAACGCGCTCGCGTACCTCCGCCAGAGCCACTGGAGCACGTCCAGGCGGCCGCGCTCGATGCAGCCGAGCGCGGCGTCGTTGCTGCAGCCCTCGGTCCGGTTCGCATGGAGAAACTCGAGCACCTCCATGTGGCCTTCCTGCGCGGCGCTATCCATGGCGCGCACGGTGCAGCCCTCGGTGCGGTTCTCGTGGAGAAACTTGACCACGTCCAAGCAATTGTGGGCGGCCGCGCCGTCCATCGCGTGGGTCGAGCAGCCCTCGGAGCGGTGCTCGTGGAGGAACCGCACAATGTCCAAGTGGCCATACACGGCCGCGATTGTCATGGCGCTCTTGGTGCAGCCTTCCGGGCGGTGAAAGTGCAGGTACTGGACGATCTCGAGGTAGCCTTCCCACGCGGCGTTGTCCATGGCCGCGGTCGTACAGCCTTCGGTGCGGTTCTCGTGGAGGAACCGGATGATCTCCAGGTGGCCCTTCCACGCGGCACGGTCCATGGCTTCGGCAGTACATCCTTCTGGGCGGTTCTCGTGGAGGAACCGAATCACGTCCACGTGGCCGTCCCACACGGCGTCGTCCATGGCCGCGGGCGTGCAGCCTTCGGTGCGATTCGCGTGGAGCCACGTGACCACGGCGCCGTGGCCGAACCGCGCGGCGCGGTCCATCGCGCGCGTCGAGCACGTCTCGTTGGTGTTCTCGTGGAGCCACCGCACGATCTCGAGCTGTCCGTTGGACGCCGCAAAGTCCATGATGTTGCCCGGCAGGATGGTCGGCGGGAGGTTCGCGTAGAGCCACTGGACGACGTTGAGGTGGCCGCGCTTCACGGCGCTGCGCATGGCCAGCACGACCTCGCTGGCGTCCAGCGCGCGGCCGCGGTAGGCCGCGAGCCGGTGGAGCAGGTGCAGGTACCCGACGCGTGCGGCCGACGGCACGCTCCACTGGGCCGAGCAGTCGAGCAGGTCGCTCACGTGCTGCGCCACGTGCGGGCAGCGCAGCAGCGCGTCGCGCGCGCGCGCCACCACGCGCACGCTCGTGAGCAGCCGCGGGTCCGTCGGGTCCGTCGGGTCCGTCTGGTCGGCGGCGGCGGCTGATGCCGTGGGGACCCAGGTCTTGTTCATAGATGGCGCTGCTTCTCCGCGAATGGGGGAATCGTGGAAGGAGCTCTTCGCACTTTCTCGAGAACAACGTGGGAAAAATAATATGGACAGCTGTCGATGTTGTCGATATTGTCGAAATTCCAGGGGTCTGGATAGAAACGGAAAGTTGCCCAGCCGGCACTCCTTGAAGCTTGGCGGATAAAATCCGCCACCAGCGGTGGGAAAGGGAAAGACGCGCTCGTAGATGCGGCGTAGCGCACGCTCCTCGCATCCAGCGGCTCTGTGAGACGGCGCATCGGAAAGAGCAGGTCGCGCGGCGTCTTCTGGCGGGTTCATCTCTCGGATCCGGCGGAAATGGCACCCGCAGGCGCGTTTAAGCCGACGCTCCAGCTGCGCCACCAGCTCTCGTGCGGCGGCATCGCGATCGACGCGGCGGCCTACGACGCGCGGCGCCACCACTTGCTCACGTACGACTCGCACGCGCTCAAGCCGCACGCGCTGCGTCTCTTCAGCCTGCGCCGCGAGATCCGGTGGGCGCCGCTGTTCGACGCCGACAACCCGCCGCCTCCCGTGCCGCCGCCGCCACCGTCGCCTCCCGGTACGAAGAAGGGCGCCAAGCCGGCGGCGGTACCACCAGAGACGGCGCCCACCGGGGACCCCGCCGCGTCGACCGTGCTGCGCTGCGTCTCGCTCTTCTTCGCGTACGAGCTCGATGTGTTCGTCTGCGTGTACAGCGCGTTCCGCGATGTGCCGTCGGCCGCGCCGCAGCCCGACGCCGTCCCCACGGGCTACAGCGTCGTGTTCCTCGAGCCGGCGTCGCTGCGGAAGCTCGTGGTGTACTCGGGCCCGCACGCGCACGTGCTGCGGTGTGCGTGCTTTGATGAAGCGACCGGACGACTCGTGCTGGCGTCGCGAGTGGCCGCGTCGTGGCCGAACTCCACGCGGGATAGTGCGTCCAGGGCCAGTACTGTGCGCATGGTGCCACCCAGCGCTGGAGAAGATCGAAGCAACGTGGTCGAGTTCCTCGCGATCTCCAAGCGGCCGTTTCGACGCCCGACGTCAGCCATGTCGTTGACCGCGTCGACCAGTGCAGGCGACGCCGCGCCCGACCGCGTGATGCTGTGCGTGGAGAAAGTGACGCGCGCAACGCTCTGGCATAGCGACGCGATCGAATGTATTGGCGCCCCGCCACGTCTCCACGCGTTGTTTGGCTCGGGCGTGTGTTTGTACGACGATGACAATGGTGATGGCGTCGGAGCACAAGGAAACAGTATCGTGCTGGAGTGGCGAGAGAGCAGTGAAGGCGCACTTGCGCTTGCGCGCCGTATCGTCCATGAGCGAGATAACATCACCAGTCTCTCAGCCTCGCCTAGTGGCCAGTGGCTCTTTACTGGCCACGCGAGTGGGCGACTCAAGGTGTGGAACCTGGCCCGTAAACCGAATCCAGAAGACGACAACCCGCAGACTTTCGCACCCGCTGGAGACTCGACTTCATCGCACGGATCGGCGGTCGCGGTCATCGAAGTCAAGCCAGTGTCATCAGCGATGGGAAGCGGTGTGGATTTGGAGACTGCTATGTTGTATACGACTGAGAGGGTGAGTGGGCACACGCGGCACTGGCGATTCAGTGCACCGGTGGCAGCATCGACGACGGCTCCACCCCAACTTGACTTTTTGGGAGAACTTGACGTGGATCCCGCGAGCGAGATTCGAAAAGGTGTCAAGAAGAGAAGAAAGCGTGGTACGATGGGCGACTGGACACGAACGATTCCGCATTGTATCGCAGTTCAGATGGGCAACTACAAGGAGAGCCTCCTTGTGGTGACGCGAGGCGACATGATTCATGTAGTCAAGATCCAGGCTCTCCTCCAAGTTGTCCATGATGTTCCCCAAGGCGAAGAAATTTTTTTGCTGCGTTCACTTCCGCACCACGGCGGATCTCTTTCGATTGTGTGCTTCAGTGGAAGCTCCAGCTACCATCGACTGCATATTTCTAGCATGGATCCTCGCAGTACAAAGATCTCTGCGCCGACGCATTGTAGCTTGCCACCTCCAACCCAACTCCAGTCAAGTGTATCAGCCAGCCTGACTCGATTGCAAGTGTGTGCTGTCAACTCTGACGACGCGTGGATTTTGTGCGGCTGGAGTTCTGGTGTCGTGGAAGTCTATGATGAAGACTGTGGTACAACTCAACGCGTGGCTCTACTTCAAGACCCTCGCATTGACGTCGACATCACGGCTCTTGCGATCATGAACGATCGAGCCGGAGTATCAAGGAAAGATAAGAAGTCGTCTTTAACAATTGAGAACAAACAATCCTGGGGTGGGTTGCTCAAGTCCCCCTCTTCACTCGGCTCCACCGCGGCCCGGACATGTGCTGAGGATTCTTCAGCTCGGTACATTGTACTCGCTGGGACAGCGACCGGCGCCATCTTTGGGTGGCGCGTCACGAAAAGCAGTTGCAGCAACGTTCGTCTCGTTTTGGAGGCATCTGTTGCCATTTGTCACCCACCTGCTCATTCAGCGCACGTCGTTGATCTGATCGCGCTATCCTCATCCTCGCACGCTTTTCTGTCGATGGGTGCTGATGGAATTCTGAAGCTTTGGGACATACAATCCACGAAGCTCATTCAGCATATCAACGCAGCGGCTAGCTCTGGTGCCGGTGGAACACGCTTGGGAATGCTATGCTCGTGCGTACAGGTACTAGATGGCGGTAGCGTGATTATCGTGGGGTATGAAGACGGCGCAATCGCTGCTTGGCGCGATGACAGCAAGCCCACTCAAGACAGGGCGAGTGTTCTTGTGCAGCTTGAAGCCGCCGGGAGTCATGATCGTCGAGTCTCATCGATCGTGGACGTGGGCGAGTTGAAATTTGTTACTGCGTCGCTCGACATGACGATCGTGTTCTGGGTGGTGGTGCCAGACACGAACCGAGTCGAGGAGCTGCGCTTCTTCGAACTTGGCGGGCCTGTCATTGACTGTTGCGTCATCGGGAGCATCGTACTCGTCGCTCTCAGAGATGAAGTGTGCTGGTTCACGCTCGAAGAGGGGGTAGATGCAGGAGAAGCAGATCACTCGGTGTTGGGTCAAGAGGTCGTATCTCAAGCTGAGATTAACACAATGGAGAGAGCTGACAGCGTGGATGAACTGTCGACTGACCCTCAACAAGACCCTCTTCGACCTGAAGATAGCTCTCCCCGATCTCCGACTCATACAAGCTCCCCAACCTCGCAACATGAGGACAGTGTCATCAGTATTCCCAGCGTCATTGTGCCAGGTTCTATGGCGTCAATCGAATCCTCCGCTCCGTTTTCTCGGTCCGGCGATTCCAGCCCACTGGATGGATGGATGACAGATCAAGTCAACGAATCTCCCGTGGATGGTGAGGTGATCTCCGTTTACGTTCGTCAATATGTCGCCAAGTGTGGGTCGTCCGGCACGATTGCAGCCGAAAGCCTCAGCCATTTCCTGACCATGCATCATCTACCGTTCAGCAAGCGTATGAGGCCAGACTTTATGATCCGCAAGCACCTCCACGAACGTAAGATAGATCCCAAAACGCGCCTGACTGCGTCCGAGGCGATGGCACTGCTACTTGATATCCAGCGCACTGCACACCCTGGTGGTGCCAACGAATCCGTTGGGGTAAAGTCAGAAATGCCTCCCAAAATGGCGCGAACAGAGTCTTTGAAGAGACTAGCCGAGCCTCGCAAGAAGGCCACCCGAGCTCTCAGCGAAAAGTCGTCCGAGGCCCGAATCCCTGTCGTTACGTACAACATTCTTGGCGAGAAGTTCGTCAAGTGGGTGTCACCGGCAGCTTCTAACCAGGAGTCCGCAAACTCCGGCCGCAACGACGAAGGTGGCTCAAGAGAGAACGTGAGTGGGGCGAGCGCTCATTTAACCCGACGCCGAAGAAGACGGAAGGATCCTCCTATCAAATCCGCAATAACAGCCCCAGTCGTTGGCTTGAAGGATCGAGAGCTTCTTCAGCGGATGCACTTGTCCCCTAGCTTCCAGCCAATGTGGACGAGTGGATTTTGTTGGTGTGCCGATTCGCAACTCATCATTCAGTGGGATAAGGGCGACAGCACCGAAGCAGCTAAGAAGCCTCGCAGCGTGAAGTGCGGCACTTGTGGTCAATGGTGCCACCGCGTCCAGCTTCAGAGCAAAGACTATAAACCGCACTTCACAGCACGCACGATTCTTGGGATAGTTGCAGAGGTGTACGAGATGATGATGGAGCCAGCGCATCGACTACTCTACAAGAACGACGATAAGAGTGCGCAATCGGAAAGCGAGGTTTCGATCCATGTGACGCTTTGGAAGTTGTTTCAGCACAAGTTTGGCGTTCAACACGTCGTGGAGAGCAAGCTCAAGCTATTGTTCGTGTCGATGTGCCATCTCGTGCGAGAGATGGACGCCGTTGCTGTGTTCGGAGAGCTACTCGCGCTGTTTCAGCGCCCTGATCTTGACGAGCAGGTCCCGCACAAGATGGTCGCTCTTTGTGTTGTCACCCACAGCTGGTTGTATGCGCGCGAGATGGTCGTGAACGGAGACCCGATCCTCGGAAGTTCGGACTCAAGTGTAGAATCGTCCAAGGCGACGCATTGGCAGTTCGCCTCGCTCACAAACGCACTGTTTTGTGCGCAAGAAGTGCTCGTGTACCCGTTGGTGAGCCCTGGTTACCTGCAGAATTGTCTCATGTACATGGAAGACTATGCCCAGCGGTCTCCGACGAAGCCGCACCACGATGACACCAAGTCGCACGACGAACAGGAAAACGGGATCCGATGGATCGAGGTGCATCGCTTGCTTCGCCTTCTGGTTGGTGAGTGGAAACAGCAAACAACGGACTTGCGAACGACTGAGCGGCTTCTCTTCATTGAACCGCTTGCTGGTGCGCACGAGCTCCCTGGACAGGATCAACCACTGGCGACGGTGCTCGAGAAGCTGCGACTCATCTTGAGTTGTTTTGTATTCTACGATCATGAGCGTGTGGGGCTCACAGAGATGACCGACTTTGAAGACATCCTTCGTCGTCTCAAATACCTTTGGCCGAACGAGCATCTTTCAGAGCAAGAAGCCGCAGGATCCAAGCGCTACCAAGATTCGCTGACGTTCGAAAATACCATCCTCGCCTCGAGAAAGCGCTTTGCGGATGCGCAGGGCGACGGCCGCATCTGCTACTTGGACTTCTGGGCTATGCTATATATCGTTGGTGTCCGCACAAAGTCGCTGCTCAAGTTTCGTGAGATCCCTTCGTTCTGCAAGGACTACAAACTGGAAGTGTCGCCTGGCCTTCAGGATTTGCTGCGCGTCTACATGGAGCGCAGCTCGGCTTTGTTGTTGCCGCGCGGCTTCCAAACTTCGAAAAGCTCTGTCGACGAGTCGACGCGCCACCAACACCAGCGCCGTGTTGGAGGGCTGTACGACGGTGTGCACATAGTCGACAAACCAAGCATGGCTCACACATTATCGCTGCAGGAACTGCTCAGCCATGATCCCCAGAAATCGAATTCGGGTCTCTTTATTGATGGATCAATCCCTTCGATGCGTCAAAGTGCAAGCATGACGGCGCTCGATGCCTACAACTCTGCGACACGTGGTTCATCGTCGGATAGTGTGGCAGGCATGCGCTCGAGAGAACCAGTAGTGGTCGGTGTGCGTCCGCTAGGCCCAACGCCGAAACCGGCAGCATTCATCAGTGTGTCATCGCTTGAGCCTGTGGAAAGAGAAGATGGCGAGGAAAATCTGTTGGGACGCTCACACGGAGCCACCGGTACCGACGCCGCACTCGCAGGGAGGTATCCAGCGTCGGCACTGAATGAATCTCCGTCGGACGAGCAACTCGACTCCTTTGCGAATGTCTACATCCAGTTCCCGGACGTCACACCTCGCAAGACGTTGATCGCTGTGGCAGCGGCGTCAACCAAGGATACGCGATCCCACGCGGGGTCTGCCTCGCCGGATCATGACCAAGAGGCTCAAGCTTGGCGTCGGCAGTTTATGGAAGAGCATAAAAACGAAGAGTACGAACGGCAGATCGTGCACGAAGAGCACAAGCGACGGATGACGCTCCAAAAGGAGCATGCGGCAGTGGCATTAGCCGCGGCAACGGCTGCGCTAACCGCTTCCCACCGCCACTACGGTCATTCGTCGCCGCCGAAAGAACGACTGTCGCCGATCAAGCCGGAAGCTGTTGACTCAAGGGGCAAGAGCCCGACGCCAGCTGTAACCACTCGTCGCGTCGACACCACCACATCATCGGCCACACCGTCCGCACGAGTGGAGGAACCGGTCGTTGTCATTCCGACAATTGAGAAACAAGTTGGCAAAGCGCCCTTGCATGGCGTTTCAACCATCGAAACTCTCGCGCGCCACGCTGTTCCGCGGACCGCTGGGTCGGAGACAAGTGCTATAATGGTGGATCTGAAGGAATCCATGCCCTCGACTAAGTGGGCTAGTTCCCCGCGTGAAGACGATTCTGTTCATCACGTTCTTCCTCCAAACGAAGTGCCGGATAGCGTCGCAGTCACAGTGAGCGAACCCCCTCTGGAAGAGCCTTCCACTCAGCCGACGCTGTCGGTACCTATCGTTGAGCCAGAAGAACCGCGTGTTATCCTAGCCGAGGTTGTTGAGAACGAAGAATGCGATGACCAGAAAGAAGAGGAAAGCGGGGACGATGAGGCGGATGATGACGGCGGTGAGGTTGAGTCTGGTGGTGAAGGACCGTCCGAAGGCGATGGTAGCGATCAAGATGATGTCGAGAGTGCATCAAATGAGGAGGGAGTTGGCCCTGTGGCTGCCACGGTAAACAATTCACCGCCTAAAGAGGAACCGGCTAAAGTCGTCACAACAAGTGAAGAACTCCTACCCCAAACGGTTAACCAGGATCTGACGCCTCCATTGCCTCACGTGGATAGAATTGTGGCCGATCCCGCTCATGTTGAGGTTATCCGCGCGATAGACGTCCCTAGAACGGAGAATGAAGAGCTAAGTCAAGCGTATAAAGTCGTCGCTGTGGTTCCCTCAAGTGACGAAGTCGCTCCAAGTGTACCAAAGGAGGTCGTCATCGAACGTGCGAGTTCTGTTCGAAACGACTCGGTCCCGATAAAGGAGCCGCAATTACCTGCTTCAGATGTGCGTGTGCCGATTCCATCGCCGGTCAAGTCTCCTACAGCCACTGTACAGCCATCACCCACGAAACCAGGGTCCAAGCCAGGTACATCAGAGCTTCGCCACCGCTTCAAATTCAGCCAGCAGCCCAAGTTCAAGCTCAGTGCGGCAATCTCGTCGAACCCCTTTCGCTCGAAGGCGTGGAAACCTCGCGATGACTCGGACAGTGACGATGGTGAGCACGGCAGGGACTCAGACGACGATGAACAGGCGTACGACGACAGTATTGCTGTGGAAGATATGCACTTAAGATTGTCCCGAGGGTCTCTCATGGAGTTGCGCAAGGAGTTTGGCCGCAAACCATCAACCACGCGAACTGCCGGAATTGCTGCAATGGCTTTTGCACAGGGTGGCGCGACACGGCGTCGTTTGGGTGGCACTCTGGAATCGGGTATGGAAGGCATCTACGAAGATGGGCCACGCCGCAACCCTGTGCGACTCGACGAAGACGCGGAACGGGCCCTGTATGGGGGCCGCGCCTTGAGCTACCTCGGCGAAGGCATCGTGTTCAGCGCGGAAGCCGAGGTGCTTATGCAGCACAAGTGGTCGGATTTCTTCGGAACCGCTGAGGCGACGATGTTCTCTCCCCTCAAGGACACGCTCAAGCAACGTGAAGATGCGCAACGACAAGAAGAAGCGCTGCAAAGTCGCCTCATGAAGAAGAGAATGGAGCAACAGCACCAAGATACAATGAGACTGCAACGTAACGCAACGCAAGTGTCAGTAGGCAGACCACCGAAAGAGAAGGTATCCGACGACGAGGAAGGGGTCGCGAACTTCCGTGCACGGCGCATGACCCGCGAGGCCTGCTTGCAGGTGCAGCAGCAGCTCACGCTGGGCGACACGGTCAGCTGTACGCTAAACGAGGCGCATTCCACGCAGTATTTCCATTTTGAGTACTTGCCCGACGCGAGCGCTGGGTGGTCTATCGTCACATTCAAGCTTCACGTGCTGCAGGGTGAGGCCGATATGTTCCTGTCCACGCAGACGATGGCGCCATGCTCATCAGATTTCATGTGGCGTTCAGCTTCGGCCGAGAGTAACGCGATATCGACGGGTTCGTCTAAGCTCGAAGGGCAGAAGATTGTTCTGTTGCCGCACGATATTGCCCACATTATCAGCCGTGGGGGTGGCGCGGGAGTGTTGTTCTGCTTGGCCGTGGTCGCACTTTCACCAAGCAGCACGTTCACACTCGGCGTCATGACGTCCGGGCAGAAGGCAGAGCCATCGCGCGCCATCCAAACGGTGGATAATCTTATTGCTCACTTCAACCAACTCGCCAAGACGTACGAGGGTCAGGCTTCGCGGAGGATGATCATGACCGCCGAGTCCGGGCTGTCACAGTCGCGATCATCCTCATCGGGGAGTAGCGTTAGCGGTACGTCGTCTGTGGACCGCCTTCGAGCATTCTTGGCGTCGGCTGCTAACATGGAATTAGTAGAAGAGGAGGGCGCCGCCGACGGCTCGGCCGCTCTAGCAGTCAGTCGTCACAGCTCGTCTCGGCAGCTTTGCCGGCGTAGCCACGAGGAAAGGGCAGATGAGGGCGAGCTAGACGACACGATAGAGGACACGGTCGATGACGCCGACGAGCAGGAGGACGACGACAATCGATCCGCTGACGACTCCTCATTCCAGCAGCTGCTCGAGTCGTTCGGGGAGAGACGCGGTGGTCTCCGCAAATCCCGATCATTTCTGCTGGGCGGACCCACGTCCGAGCAGCGTGAGTTTCTCCAGGATGAGGAAGCCAGTTATCAGGAGACCAAAGCACGACTCTCGCCCGCGCGAACACGACCTGCGCCTGGGCCGGGCACGGCTGACACCGACGTTTCGCTGAACAAGAGTCTGGAAGGGACCGATGACGGAGAGAGCGCGGCGATCGCCGTCGTAACAGAACGTCGACTCTCCACGGCAACGTCAATGGCACTGCATCAGCGACTTGGCGCGAACGTTAAGCGCCGGCTCTCGCCGTTGAAGGCCGCCAGCAAACAAGACCGCCAGGTCCAGGGTGGATCTGCGAGTCTTCGCGTCGCGCGATTCGAGCCAAAACTGGCCGCATACAGCCTCAGCAGTCTGCCTCCGCCAAAGCACCCTCACAAGCAGCTCGGGACTGTGGCGCCCCTTGTACAAGCCAAGAGCAAGCGGTGACCAACAAGCAGAAAGCACGTTATAGACGCTAGGATACCTCGCTAATGGACGATGGAGACGCCCGCGACTTCGTCGTGAGAGCGTTTGTGTGAGGAGTACTAACTGTCGGCTGGCTTGGGTGCGCTCACAACATCCTTTGATTTGGCGCCGTCACCGCGCGGGCCTCTGCGACCTCCTTTCTCGTGGCTACCACGCTCTCGGGGCGCCGCCTCACCTTGCTGTTTGCTCTTCGCTACGGCCGGCGCCGCGGCACTGATTGGCGCCGAATTCTCGCGCGCGGGATGCCGATCAGAGCGGCGCTCTCGACTCGACACGGGCTTCTTGTCGCCATCGCGGGGTGGCGCACCACGGGATCCATCCTTATCCCTGGCTGTCGTCGCTTGCTTGGTGGCATCAGCGAGGGCGTCTCTCTTCCCGTGCCGCTCGGCTCCTCCTCCACCCCTTTTGTCCTTCTTGGTCGCCTTCTTGGTCGCCTTCTTGCCGCTCTCGTTCTTCTTGGTGTCCGGGTCGGCCGCGCACACCTCTTTCTCGAAGCTCTTCCCACCGCGCAGCAGCTTCAGCGCGCGCTTCATCTCCGTGGCGATGCGCTGCTGGCACCGGAACTGGAGCACGCTGCCCAGGTCGCGGTCGAGCTCGAGCGGGTCCTCGATGCTGAAGCGCCAGGTCTTGAGCTTGTGCTTGCCCCAGCGGCTGCGCTTGGCCATCGGCTGCTCCGGGTGGCGCACGCTGACGACGTGCTGGCTGAAATCGAACTCTTCGACGTAGAAGCCGAAGAATGCGAGCAGGAGCGAGCCCACGGTCACCGTCGCGTCATTCAAAGCGGGCGTCGCAGGCTGCTGCGTCTCCAGCCGCGCGGCGTGGAACGCCCGGGCCTTGGCCACAGCGCCGCAGAAGGACACGTCGACGCCCTTGAGCTTCACGGGCTCGACGTTGGCCTCGCGCAGCAGCTCGGGGTGCTGCAGGTTGGGCAGCAGCCGGGCTTTGTGCTGCAAAAAGTAGATCACGAGCAGGATGAAGCTGTACGAGCTCAGGTACCCGAGCGACGCGTCGTTGAGGCCACGCCGCTTGGCCCAGTGCTTGATCGCGATACCCAGCATGCGCGCGCGGTCGTCGCACTCGGCGTACGTGCGCAGCAGCAGCGTGTTGACGCACGCGTGGTAGTTCTCGAAGCACAGGTCGCACTCGAAGCCGCTCGCCCTGTGCGTGAAGCCGATCACGGGCACGCGCGCGTGGGCCACGACCAGGTCGACGCCGCAGCCGTTGCGCGTGAGCAGCGCCGAGGCGGCGTAGATGTCCTTCTGGCGCTTCTTCTGCTGCTTGTGGAGTGCCGCGTGGTACGCCGCGGCCGCGGCCTTGGCCTCGCGCTGCGTGCGGACGCCTGAGTCCGCACCGCCGCCGACCAACAGCTTGCCGCGGAAGAACTCGAGCGCCACGACGAGCGCGCGCCAGTGGGCCGACAGCAGCGCGAGCGGCTGGAGCTTGGCGTCGCTCTTGTTGACCGTCTTCTTGCGCTGCTTGGCCAGCGCGTTCGCGAGGGCCTCGACGGTCTTCAGCGACTTGTCCAGCAGCTCCTTGAGGAACGGCGCGTCGTCGTTGCGCGAGGTGCCGTCGTCGGCCGGCACGCTGCCGTCCTGCTGCTGCTGCGTGCGGCGCATGCGCAACTTGAGCTCGCGCACGCTCATGGTCGCGCTCGCGTCCTCCGGGTCCACGTTGGTCGCGCGCAGACAGAGATCCAGGTCCGAGGTCTTGGAGCCAAACTTGGACAGCGAGCTGCCGAAGAGCAGCACCTCGTGGTGGCGCCAGTGCGGCGAGCGGCGGAACGCCGTCTCGATCTGCGCCGCCACGCCCTTGCGCTTGGCCTCGTCCGCCGCGGTCACGCGCGTGGCCTCGAAAATGGCAGTGATCTCCTGCGTCCACTGCGCTTCCGGGCTGGCCGCGGACGCTTCCGCCGAAGCGTCGGGGAGGTTCTCAGACGCCGCAGCGCTCGTCAGCTTTTCGTACGAGCGGTGGAACGCGATGGCCGCGGTGACCTGCGCCTTGGCGTGCGCGAAGGCACTGTTGGCGGCACCGGCGTTGCGGCGTCTCCGCTGGCGAGGCGGGGGCAGCACGACCGCGCCGGGCTCGGCGGGAGCGGCAGCCGCTGTGGCATCCACCTCGTCCACGTCGCCATCAGCACCGTTCTCAGCAGCTTCGTCCTCGTCGTCCTCCTCCTGGTCCTCTTCGCCACTCAAGGCACCGCCACCAGCCTCCGTCTCGGTGCCCTGCGCTTCCCCCTTTGCGCTCGCGGGCTTGGCGCTTTCGGGGGAGGGCTCGGGCAGCAGCGACGCGAGATGCGCCTCCCAGCGCACCAGCAGTGCCAGCGACTCGCGCCCGACGCGGCCGATCAGCAGCTCCGTCGCGGCGTCCACGACCTCGCCCTCGAGCACCGACACGACGACGCTACTCGCAGGCGGCTTGTCGCTCTCGACTGGCGGCGGCACGGCCGCGACCGCGGCGTCCAGGATCTCCTCGGTCGTCCACTCCTGGCGCGTAGCCTTGGCCTTCGCGCCGTCTTGCTCGCCATCCTCCTCCTCGGCGTCGTCCTGCGGCAGCAGCTCGGTCTTGAGCCGCGCGTGGAGCTTCTGCAGCGCCACGGCGCGGCGCACGAGCGCCTCGCTCGCCAGCACGGCCGCGTCGTTGCACGCGTAGCTGCGCGTGAGCAGCCAGTAGCCCGTGCCCAGGTCCGCGTCGCAGCCCGAGAACCACGCGGCCGTCGACCAGTCCACGGCCGCGTCTTCCTGCTCTTCCTCCTGCTCTTTTTCTTCGTCGTCTGTCTCTCCGTCGCCCTCTTCGCGCGCCGTCTTCCTGGGCTTCTTCGCGTTCTTCTTCTTGCTCTGATCCTGGGGCTTTGGCGCCTTCTCTTCGCCCAGGGCGGCGGCGGCCTCCGCGTCCTGCGAAGCCTCGCGCTTCTTGTGCTCGGACTTGCGCTGCGGCGGCTTCTTCGCGGGCTTCGCGTCGCGCGTGCCGGATGCCGGAGGCGGCGTACCGTCCACGGCGCCGGCCGGAGCGTCCGCCTTGGGCTTGCGCTCGCGGGGCTTGCGCTCGCGATGCTGGAGCCTGGCAGGCGTGGCAGGCGTGCCATCCCCCGCCGCGGCGGGCGTCTCGGCCGTGGCTTCGCCGGCGGTGGGCGCGCCGCGCGGAGGCCGCGAACGGCCGCCCTTGGGCGCCACGCGGTCGCTCTCGGCCGCGCGGCTCTTGTCACCACCGCCACGCGAGCTGCGCGATCGCCGGTTGCTCTTGCTGCCATCGGCACTTGGTGCTGGCACTGATGCTGCCACTGGCACTGGCATAGGCGCTGGCGCTGGCACGGCGTCTGCCATGGTGGACGCGTTTTCCGGCTCGGACTGCTGGAAGGAAGATTCTGATCAGCTGCGGCGGCAAGAAGATTTCCATCCCTATCACACTTATACCGCGATTCCATTGGCTAATAATACTACACTCCCTCCAATACAAATCGTTCAAAGTCCGAGAAATCCTTATTATCCTCCAATAGAATGCCTACAACACCCTCATTTCAACCAACCATCTGTCCGCATCACTTTTTCAAAAGCGCACACTCCCCCCAACGTTGGCGCCAACAAACAGAACAGAAACCCAACAAACCGCCCAGTATGAAGACCTCGCTGGGCCACGGCGCCATGGCGCCACCGCCGCCTGCCACGGGCGCTGGCAGTGGCGCGCAACACACGTACTCGTTCCCGCTGCTCAAGCCCAGTGACATCATCGCGTGCATCCGCGAGATGCACATCCCCGTGACCGAGGACGAGGTGCGCAACTGCGACGTCCTGGCGCTCCGGAAAGTGTTCGAGGCGTTTCTGGAAAACACCATGGGCGTGAGCCGCGAGGAGATGAGCCAGCCGCAGTTCTCCGGACTGAGTGTGCTGAGTTATCCGGAGCTCCACGAGGAGTCGATCCCGGAGCTCACGTTCTTCCGGCAGGCCAGCAAGCTCATGGCGTGCTGCGGCGTGTACGACTTTGGGATGAAGGACCTGCTGGCGCCCAACCCCAAGCGCGTGCGCCGCCAGCTCAGCGCGCTCATCAACTTTGCCAAGTTCCGCGACGAGCGCGTCGAGGCGTTCGGCGCGCTCACGCGCGAGACGGTGCGTTTTTGGGCGGCGTAATATGTCCTAAATGACCCTACATGAGGTTTAACGTGACTGTAAAACATGAATAGGAGGCGCTGACGACGCAGCGGCAGGCGCTGCAGGAGGAGCAGGAGGCGCTGCGGCGGCAGCTGGCGGAGCTGCGCGGGCAGCAGGCGGCCGAGGAGCCGGCGGTGCGGCAGCTCACGGACGAGAACGCGGCGCTCGAGGCCGAGATCAACGCCCTCAACAAGCGCCAGGCCGTGCTGCGCCACGAGACGAGCGAGATCAAGGCCCAGTACCGCGAGCTCAAGGACGAGATGGCCAGCTACGCGTTCAACATCATCGAGGCCGAGAAGCAGATCAGCGACCTCCACTCCAAGATCGTCAACTCGCCCGAGCGCGTGAAGAACGAGATCTCGACCATCGCCGTGAACCTCGAGGAGGCCAAAGAAGAGCTCGGCGCCATGGACCGCCGCCTGCGCGAGCTCAAGATGTACACGGACACGTTCACGCGGACCGAGAAGGACATGACCAAGATCGTCGAGCTCATGGAGGAGATCGAGGGCGACATGAAGAAGTGCAAGGACGCCAAGGAGCAGGTCAAGGCGCAGACCAAGGAGATCGAGGAGAACCGGCGAAAGGTGCTCGAGATCATCTCGCAGCGCAAGCGGCTCGAGAAGCTCGCGGAGCAGAAGCGCGAGCACTTTGAGCACTTTAAGGAAGAGTCCAAGATCAAGGACCAGGCCGCCGACCACGCGCTGCGCGCGGCGCAGGACGAGCTCGCGCAGCTCGAGAGCGCCCACTCGGACGCGCGCCAGCGCATCGCGGCCGCCAAGGACACGGCGCGCGAGCTCGAGCGCAAGATGCGCGAGGACGAGCTCCGCTTCCAGCGCGAACTGCACGAGCTCCAGCAAATGTACTCGCGCATCCAGATGGCCGCGCAGTACTACAATGCCCAACTGCTGGACGTGATTCGGGCCGAGTAGCGTGGCTCCAGCCACTACGCACGAAGGCATCGCCCAGGTGAGCAAGGACAGGTGTCTCGACTGATATGCTTCTTATTTTATATACCATGCGCGTTATATACGTCAGTGACGTGTGAGAGGCTGGGATCCAGAAAGGGTCGGGCCGTGAAAGGTCGTGGTAAAGCGTTGCCTTGGGCGAGTGTGTGTGTTGCACAGGTGAGAAGCAGACACGAAGAGACAGTAAGCAGCAATGAGCGATCCAGGTGACGCCGCTGCGGATGCGGGTGTCGCGATGGCGGAGCCGACAGGAGAGGGACTTGTCGAGAACGCATCTCCAGCGGAGGAGACAAGTGCCGAAGGAGCGGAGGTGGCCGACGGTGCGGACGACGCTTCGCCGGTTGATCCAACCGAAGACGTTCCAGCGGGCGACGCTGGCGGAGCCTTGACACGCGCAGGAGGCCCAGCAGATGAAGAGGAAGAAGAGGTTGAAGCTGGAAGCGAGGAGTCTCCGTCTCCGTCTCGCCCCACGACGTCGACTGTGGTCTCGATCGAGAATGACCCGCTCCTGGACGAATCCTCGGCGTACTCTGGCGCCGAGCTTGTTCGACCTCTTCAGTCGTGGGAGATTTCGCGCGACCACCTCGTGTTCGGCGACATGTGCGGACTGGACCAGGGCAAGCGTCATTTCGTCCATGTACTCGAGCCGCCGCTCGATGGCCACCACGGCGGCATCGTGCTCACGGCGGCAGGCAACACTGTGCAGCTGATCACGCTCGCTGAGGACACCACGCAAGCAGCCTCCGGCGTCGTGCACCGCAAGTACCTCTTTGGCGTGAGCGGTGCGGGTATCGGTGCGCTGGCTGTCCACCCGTCGAAGCGCTTCTTTGCGGTCGCCGAGAAAGGAATCAAACCCTCGATCTGCATCTACCAGTACCCGCCGTGTCGCGTCTGTCGCGTGTTGCGTAACGGCACCGAGCTGTCGTACAGCAGTGTGTGCTTCAGCCAAGACGGCGAGACGCTCGCGTCCGTGGGCGGCTCCCCGGACTATCTCTTGACGGTGTGGAACTGGCGGGAGCAGCAAACCATCCTGCGTTGCAAGGCATTCGGCCAAGACGTGTTCAGCGTGCGGTTCGCGCCCAACGACGCCGGTTTCCTCACGACGAGCGGCGTCGGCCACATTCGTTTCTGGAAAATGGCGTCGACGTTCACGGGCCTCAAGCTGCAGGGCGACATTGGCAAGTTTGGCAAGAGCGAGCTCAGTGACATCGAGGCGTTCTGCGTGCTGCCCGACAAGAAGGTTCTTTCCGGAACGGAGCGCGGCGTGCTGCTGCTATGGGACGGCAACTTCATCAAGTGCGAGATCATGACGTCTCGGCGCCACTTGCCTCACGCCGGAAGTATCCACGTTGTCCAGTACGAGCCCGACCTCCAGCAGATCGTCACGGCGGGCAGCGACGGCACCGTCAAGTTCTGGAGTTTCGACGCCATCGACAAGGCGGACGTGCCCCCCGACGAGCAGTTCGCGCTCGTCCCCATGAAACGCCATGTGCTCGTGCAGCCGCAGCTCGACATCCGAGCGGTCGTGCGGTGCGGCGAGAACCGATACCTCGTCCAGAGCGCGGACGGCGCGATCCACTTGCTCCTGCTGCTCGACCCGAACACTGCCAACGCCGATGGCCAGTCGTACGAGATCGTGATGGACTACGTGGAGAACCCAACGGGCCGCGCCGCGGGCATCGCGTGCTCGCCGTACGAACACCTCGCGGTCTCGTGTGGCCATGACGGCAGTGTGCGTGCCTGGGATTATGTCCAACGAGCCTGCCTTTTCGCCATATCTACCACGGTGTTCTGCACGAACGAGAACGGTGGAGCGCCGGTCCCCTGGACAGCCGCAGCGACGGCGGTCTCGTGGGTTCCAAGCGCCAGTGCGATGCCCACGAATGTGTCCGGCACGGGCAGCCGCCAAGTGGTGGTTGGCTTCAGCGACGGGCTGGTGCGTGTGCTGCTCATTGATCTCGCGCGGCAGTCGTTTGTGCGCACAAACGTCTTCAAGCCCCACAGCGACCGCGTCACGGCGCTCCAGTTCAGTCCTTCCGGTGTGTTTTTGGCGACGGCGAGCTCCGACGGCACCTTCTTCCTGTTCAAGGTGGCCCCCAACCCGAAGACGTCCAAGCTTGCCAGGTTTCCGCCCGACTACGTCCCCTTGGGCTTCCAGAAAGTCGACGGGGGGATCCGTTCGCTCGTTTGGCGGGAGGATAACGAGGCTCTGCTGCTCACCACAGAGGACGGCGTCGTGGTCGAGTACGAGGTCCCCATGGACGGGTCACTCGAGGAACTCGCAGATCTGAGGAACCAAAGCAGCAACGAGAACGCGATGGGAGGAGGCGAAGACGACGAAGCCGGCTCCAAGGAGAGCGAGACCTACGAACTGAAGCTGTCGAGCCGCTCGTTCAGGACGCTCCAGCGCCAGCGGCCGCTGTCGACGAAAGAGCTCGGCTCGCTCGAAGCATTTGGCGTTGCGAGCGGCCACCAGGTCGTAGACGATGCGATCCGCGCCAATTTCCACAGCACAGACGGCAGCACATCGGCGCTCCAGGCGTGGACTGCGTGTTATTACACATCAGACACGTTTCTCATCAGCATCAAGAACCCACTCTCATCCGGAGGGTCGTCGTCCGTCGTGCTGTGTCAGTGGGGCAAACCGATGGCGTTGAGGGAGTACGCGACCGAGTCGGCGACCGCGGTCGTGTCGCTCGGGCTCTCGCTCAGTCGCAAGTACGTGCTCGCGGGGCTCGCGAACGGCAAGTTCCACGTGCGCACCAAGTCGCAGCCGCACGCGTTCCTCACAGGTGAGTTCCACGACGGCACGCACTTCCAGGATGGGCCCACGCGTGTGGCGCTGTCGTTCGACGATTCCTTCATCCTGGTCAGCGGCGCGGACGGTAATCTGAGCATCTCGCGCCTCCACAACGAGAAGATGGAGCTCGCGGCCAGGCTGTTGGACGAAAAGTTTCAGAAGGCTGTGGCCGAGGCGACGATCGTGGGGGAGCAGGCGTTCGAGAAGCAGAAGGCGCAGCTCGACATGCTCCAGAAAGCGGCGGCCGACGAGGCCAAAAACAACGGCGACGAGAGCGGCGGCAGTTCTGCCGTCGCTGGCGGTGGTCCCAACGAACTGTCCATGGTACCAGCGTTTCAGCGCGCCAAGGCGTATGCAGCGTACATGGAAGCGCAGCTTGATGGGTCGGGCCTAGAGAACAACGTGGCCAAAGACGACGAGGTGTTCCAGGGTGTCGTGCGCCTTGTGACGGACTCGAACAGCACACTGGGGCTCCCACTGGCTGTGGCTCCGTCAGCAACCGGTCCGGACGAAGTCCAGCAAGTACTGGCGCTACACGAAGTGCCCGACGTGCAGAACCCGAAGGACGCGTACACGATCGAAGACGCCAAGCGAGAGAGCGAGGCCGACGCGCGTGCGCTCTCCACGCGCTCCAAGCAGGACCGCACGCGCGACGTGCTTCAGCAAATGCGCCAGCAGCTGCAGGAACTCAAGGCGACTGACGCGAGCTACGCGCCGGAGAACCGCCTAGACGAGGACGAGTGGGAGATCGATCTGGACTACGGCGAGCTGCTGGCCAAGCGAGGAGATGAAGCGTGCGAAGAGGCCAAGCGGGAGCTCGCGTTCGCTGTGGAGCGAGAGGAGCTGCTGCTGCTCAAGATGCGTGAAACGTACGTGAGCCAGCTCGCCGTCGAGCTCTTCACGCTCCACGCGTTTGCAAGCGGGCTGAGCGTCCAGAGTTTCCGCACGATGAAGATGCCGGCGATTCTGCAGAAGCGCCTGAACGAGATCCACTTGAGCGATGCGGCAAACTCGTCACGACAGACGTCGTCGGCTGCGCTCGTCGTCAACGGCGCGCCCGTCGCCGGCGGCAGTGCCCACATCGGCGCCCACTTGCGCCGCCCCTCGGTGCTCCACATCATGGCCAAGGGTGCCGAGCTCGACGAGACCTTCCCGCTGCACGACGAGGAGCGCAAGCTCATTCAGCGCGGGGCTCTCCCGACCACGGGACTTCCGCCGCCGCCAACGACAGTTGGCGTGACGGGCCACCATGCTGAGCCAGCGTCGTCGTCCACGGGCGCGTCAGTCCATGGCTTCGAGGCGCGCAAGCGGCTGCGCGCCGAGCGGAAAGAGCGCTTGAACGCCTGGATCGCGAACAAACCGGGCGAAAATGCCGACGACCCGCGCGATCTCGTCGCGATCGCGTTCGCGCAGCGCAACATGGGCGACTACAAGCTCAAGACCGCGCCAAACTACGTCGTGCCCGAGTCGCAGCGCGTGAATGCCGCCAAGAAACGCCGCCAGATGGCGCTGCTGGAGGAGAAGATCTACGAGGCCAAGCTCAGCTTCAACGCCAAGGTGCTCGAGCTGCGCGAGCTCAAGCTGTTGTTGCTGCAGGAAATGCGAAGTGACCAAGCCCGTGTCGAGCTGCTCGCGGCGTGGCTGAGCGAGGGCAGCGACGCGCGCGCGAGCGGGCTGAAGCTCGAAGTGGACCTGAGCGAGTGGCCCGAGCAGCGCGAGCGCGTGAGCGACGCCGACATTGCGCTGTACCTCAAGGACCGCACGGTGATGCCCCACGCGATGGCCAACGTTGCGTCTTCGTCTGGTGGCAACGGGCGCCGCCGTAGCAGCATAGGTAGCGACATCAAGATTGACGGCAAGCGCGTGGAGCTCTCAGACCGCAACATCGCCGCCGTGTCGCGGCGTCTCGGCTCGTCGGGCGACAATGGTAGCGGTATCCACTCTGCAGCGACGCCGCTCAGCGTTCGGAATGTACCAGTGGACGAGCTGGGTCCCGTGCCGGAGCCCGAGCCCCAGGGTAAGCCCTCGAAGGGCGACGCCGAGGAACGCGCGATCCGCGAGTATCTGATGCGGCAAGAGATTGTGCGCCTCGAGCGCAAGCAGCACGAGGAGATCGCCGCGTTTGACGACGCCGTCGCGCATCTGCGACGCGAGAAGATGCACCTGGACGTGGTGTTCAAGCAGTGCGAACTGAAGCTGTTCACGCTGCTGAGCGAGCTCGTGCTGCTGGAGCAGTTTGAGAGCCGCGAGAACCTGCTCAGCTCCAAGCTGGAGAAGAGCAAGGGCGAGAAGGCGATGATCGTGGCCGAGATCAACGACATCCAGGAGAGTATGAGCAACAAGAAGAAGGAGGTCGATGAGTGGGGCAAGCAGGAGAAGTCTGTCCAGGCCGAGTTCCTCACGCTCGTGAACGGCGGCAGTGGCGCCAGCAGCTCGTCGACGCCGCACCCAAACTTCGCTGCGCTGCAGAAGATTTTCAAACGCAAGATCAAACGCGCCAAGAAGAAACCGGTCGGGGGCGGTGCTGGCGGCTCCAAGGACGGAGGCGGCGACAGCGGCGACGGCGATCCGGCCCGCGACGGCGATGGCGGCGGTCGAGACGACGATGACGACGACGACGAAGACGACGACGACGACAGCGACTTTGGCGATGACGACGATGACGACGACGACGACGAGGACGACGTGTGTCCGCAAGGGTGCGATCTGCAGCTGTACGAGAAGGTGCTGGCGCTGCGCGAGCGCCGCGCGGACGTGGACGACGCCACGAGTGAGCTCACCAAGGCTGTGGATGAGCTGCGCAAGAGCAACGACCGCCAGGTGGCCAAGCAGCGGCAGATCGACAAGGAGCTGTTGGCCACGGAGCAGGACATCCAGATGTTCCAGAGCGAGAAGCAGACGCGGTTCAACCAGCTCGACGTGGTCGTCGCGCTCTCCAAGCACCAGATCCGGTGCCTCTCGGCGACCGACAAGGGCCGCTGGGAGCTGCCGGAGCAGGCGCAGAGCAGCCTCGTGTTCGCGGTCTCGTCGTTGGACGCGCTCGCGGACCGCATCGAGAGCCTCCAGCGCGAGAACAAGATGCTGCGGCAGCAGTTCAAGGACCTCCACAAGCAGCAGAACGTGCTCGCGAAGGAGAAGAAGGTGCAGCAGGACACGATCGCGCAGATCCAGCGCAAGTGCGAGCAGCTGCAGCTACTCAAGTTTGGGCAGCTCGTGGACATCGAGCTACTAGACAAGGCGTGCGACACGACCCAGGTCGGCGAGCTCCAGGCCAAGGTGCGCGTGAAGGAGATGGACGCCGAGCGCGAGCTTGCGCGCGCCAAGCAGGCGCAGCAGCAGCTCAAGCGGCAGATCCTCGCGGCCACGGAGCAGAACACGGCGCTGCTGGGCCGGCTCGCGGCGCTCAACGCGCGGCAGCTCGCGCTCGAGAAGGAGCTCAACCACGCGCCCGTGGGCCAGAGCCTGCTGCAGGACGAGTCGGCGCAGCAGGAGAAGGAGATGCGGGAGCGCAACAAGCTCGTCAAGATCGTCAAGCTGCAGGCGCGCGAGGTGGACGCGCTCAAGCAGGAGATCGGGCTGCTGCGCGGCAAAGACGGCAAGTTGTACGCGCCGCGCTGAGCTCCTGGTTCTATGGATTGATTGGTAGATGGCTACATCAAATATGAGAAACTAGAAACACTTTGGATGCTGATTCAGCTACAAAGCTGAAAAGCAAGCAATTTCAGGTCCCCGTCGTTGGGAGAATCAGAGCAGTGCCCGCTGGAGCCCTGTCGCTCCGAGCACTAAAACCCTAGCCCTGGTCTGAGCTTTTTAGTTCGCGGTCCACGCAGAGGTTCGGTTGGGAAAGCCAGGGGCCAATCAGCGCATCGAATCTGGGGAATGTGAAGAGGTGCATTTTATTTTTTTGTTTTTCTTGGTCTCTTTCGTAACCCTGATCGCCCAGCGGAGAGGTATTCGGGTCGGGTCGGGTCCTCTGGACTGGGCTCCTCTTGGTGGGCGTCATCCAATCCGGCTACAACCATTCGCGCAGTCTCTTTTTCTTGTGGTGGCCGGCCAATCAGCGGTGCGTATGGCCCCGATTTGTTGATTTTTTGGTGTTTATTCGCTCCGGCGGATGGGTCTGTCGATTTGTTGGCGGATGTGCGGAGCGACTGCGGGCGGTCGCGGTGGGTTTGGCTCGGTTCTTTCGTTGGGAGGCTGGGTCTGTTGGTTTTTGTTGGACGGGCAAGGGGTGCGGTGGTGGCTCGCGAAAGAAGGTCGGAAGCGCAAGGGGAGTGGCGCCAGCGTAGACACGGACGCAACTTGCTGCTGCGGAACTGCCACGAGCAAGAATCCAGAAGCGACTGCGCGGCCACGAGTCTGCCACCACGACGGGCCGTTCCGGAGACCTCGCGCGCCGTCCAGAGACCCGCACGTGCATCCAGAGACCGACCGCCTCACTTGCCGCCGAAGCGCCCGTTGGATGAACGCGCCGCGGTGACAGTGTGCCAACGGAGACCAGCAACACGCAGAGAACGATGATGCGCGCCAAGCACCCGCGCGCGCCGCACGGCGTGAGCCAGAGCCACGGCAACGGCCACAGCGGCCACACGCGGACGCGCTCCATGAGCGAAGACAACCTGGGCGACGACCACCTCCTCCACATGGACCCGAGCCTCATGACCGAGCGCCAGCAGTTGGCGTTCCTGCTGCGCAAGACCGCGCAGGAGCAGTCGGGCGGCGATTCGCCCGGCCCGCACGCGAGCGCCAGCAGCTCGGACGACGACGATGCCGACACGCGTCGCCCGCGCAAGCGGATACAGCGTACGTTGGGATTGGGTTGGTGATGATGGAGAAGCTCACGGCGATTGACATGATGGATATGCTGTTGTGATAGATGGCAAGACCTCGCCTCGGAACGCGCGCCGGCCCGCAGCGAATGGCAAGCCGTCGGCGCCGGCGCCGCGCAGTCGACCAGCGAAGACCGCCGCTCCTGCCAAGCCAATCTCAGACGAGGCGCCAGCGATGAAAACGTCCCCGCGTGCGCCCGCCAAGCCCGCCAAGCTGTCGATGAAGCGGCTCCACGTGAAGACCAGCTCGTCCCCCACAGCCTCGGACACGGAGACGCTCTCGCCGGACGCGGCCGCCAGTGCCGTGGTGGACCTGGACGCGAAGGCGTCTATCCGCAAGCCCAGTCCGTCCAGCACGAGCGACATCGCGCACATCGGCGTGTTCGAGGACGCGCTGGGCCACGCCGATTTTTGGAGCCTCCACTGCGCGCTCTGCTCGGCGTCCGCGAGCCAGCTCGACGCCTGCAGCGAGCCGCTCTTCCTCTGCCAGTCGTGCGACAAGAAGTACCCGACGCAGCGCGCGCTGGGCCGCGTGTAGCGGCCACATGAAGCGCGTGTATATAGGATGTCTCCTATGCATATCCGCGAAGCGTAAATCGTTGGCGAGGGACGACGGTGTATCCAGTTGGGCCGCACCACCACACCAACGCTTGGTGCGAGTATTTATTGCTTTTTTTTCTTCATTTTTCCCTCCGCGCGCCGCCAAGACGACGTCGGTCCAAGTCAGTAAAAGAGATTTTTTTTTCTTCCTAGCGTTTGGTTTCGTTGGTGCTTTGGTACCTTCCGCCGGCAGGTCGCAAGTAGAGTCGGTGGTGGTGGTGGTGGTGTTCGCGCCCCCAACATGTTGGGACGTGACTCGTCGCGTAGGAGGCGATCCCCACAGCGCGACTCGCCGATCTTGCGATTTGCCATCTGGAACTCGTTCGCGACTTTCCCGAAGCATCGATTCGCAGAAATTTGAAATGGATTGGCTGAAAGGGCCGTGAAGTCTTCACGGCCCTTTCAGCCAATCCATTTCAAATTTCTGCGAATGAAGAGGCACGATCTTTTCAGCCAATCCTTCGTTTGAATATGTCATAAGGGGTAGGTCTATTCGATTCCGGAACATCAACAATTGGAGTCCCGGGCGATACAGTTTGACCGGCTGACCGACAAGAACCTTCGTGCTCTCTGTGTCTCTGAGGCACGACAACTTCAACTCACGAGAAGAGTCCAAGCAACTGAGGGCACTCCCCCTAAGCGCAAGTCTAACCATGCCGACGTGATAAGGCGTCCAAGTACGCCAAGATCACCAATGACGTAAGTGAACAATATAGGTGTTGGAGATGCGTTGCGTCCAAGTGGTTTACTCCCCGCGATTTGCTGTGCAGCCCAACGCCATGAGCCAGTCGATCGGCATGGAGCTCGTGTCCGATAACGCGTGCGCCTCCGTGTGAACTGCCTGAGCGATGTGGTTAGACCATGTTGAATTGGTGTTGGTGTCGTTATAACGTTAAGTGAAGGATGTCGGACGCCATGCAACGACCACCGACAAGGCCAACGATTGCTGGGCATCGCCACGAAGGTGCGTGCATGGAACTGGGATACCCAACGTTGGAAATGATCGATATTGAGTTATACTCGGATTATTCTCCTCGATGTGTGTAAGCGGCATGGAGAACTTCATCGTGATCATGTTCATTCTGCTTATCCTCACGCCCTTGGTCACGAAATGGCCTGCTCTGGCGTCGGCCTCCCGCCTTCCTACGCGGCATACGGACCCGGCGAAGGCCCAGAGACGCTTCCCCCTATCGTATCCCATCGAATACACACACCCGGCCTGTGAAGCTTGCGTGGAGCTTGGCAATCCGGAATCCGGGAGCTGGAGCGAGAGGCGTTCCAGGCAGGTAGGTACTCACAATTTGTAAAAACAAAAAGAGAAAAAACTACGGCAACGCGCGTCCAGCTCCGGATCACACGAGCCCGAGCGCGCGCTGCGTCGGGTACTTGCGGTCGCAGGTCGGACAGAGGAAGAGCGCTTCCAGCGGCGCATCGAACGGCGAGCCAACGCGGCAGCAGAGCGCGCAAGGCGTGGTCAGCGCAAACTCGCCGTGGTGGTCCTCGTACACGTCGCGCAGGTGCTGGCTCAGCTCGCTGGCGCTGGACGGACTGGTCTTGATCTGCGACTTGGCAACGCTGTCTTCGCCGCCGTGCTTGTTGGCTTTCTGCTTGGCCGAGTCTTGTGACCGGTCTCCCGCTTCTCGTGCGGCTGCGTTACTAGTATCACGATCGTCGTCGTCGCGCCGCCGTGTCTCCGACGCGTCCGTCTTGACGCGCAAGTCCTTCACGACGTCGCTGGAGCTGGCGTTGGCATTATTGGCATTCGCGTCGGTGTCTTGCCTCCGCAGGTGGTGGTGCGTGGCCGTCTCGACGAGCTTCTTGAGGTCGGCGGGCATCTCTTCGCCGGGCGCGAGCTTGATCGCGTTCTTCGGTGGGCGTCCGCGGCCGCAGTAGAGCACGAGACTGGCCGGGTTCTTGAGCGCGGCCGCAATCAGGTCCTCACGTGAGGCCGGCGGCGGGCTCTTGGGCGTGGCCTTGGAGGAAGACGACGCGGGGGCCGTGCGACGAAGCCTCTTGGGCGCGCGGCGCGGCCCGTCATCGTCGTCCGAGCTGTCGCTCTCCGACGACGAATCTCGAGACGACGACGCCGCGTCCTGGCCGTTCTCGTGGGCCGTTTTCCGCAGGAGAAACGCGAGTTGCTGGCGCTCCGTCATGAGGCTCGGGTCCATGTGCAGCGGGAAGTCGTGGTCGCCGCTGGCGTCGCCGGCGCCGAGCGAGGTGCCGCGCAAGCGCTTCGATCGCGTCGTCATATTCGGCTCCGTGTCGTGTCTACGCAGAAGTTGGCGACGCAAGAGTTAGCTCGCGCCAACGTTGGACGCTTGGTTGACGAGTGCCGCTGGTGGGTGTGGTGTTTGTCCGGAGCGGCAGGGCGTGCGCGCTGTTGGCGAGGTTAGCGCGGCGCGTTGCGTGTTGGGCGAGGATAGACCCGTTGGTTTTTGGAGACCTGTTGGTTGCGCTGGCGACTCGGCGGCTTTCGTTGGCACTTCCCACAACACTTTGGTCGGCCCACACACGCCAGGCGAGGGTGTCGGGTGTCGGTGGGTGAGAGTTTCTCGGTTTTGTTGGCGCCTTTCAAACGTTGGTTCCGCTTGGCTTCCCGTGCGCCTTCGGTCGTTCTTCTTTTTCACATGCGCTGGTGTTACCGCTGTGCGTGTCTCGTGATGGTCGGCACATAGGTACAGGGTCTAAAGTTTCCCACAACTCAAAGTTGCGACGCTGGAGTGGCACAGAGAAAACCACGACTCCGAGGTTTTATCGATTTCAGTCGTTGTGTTTGTGTGTGTGTTGCTCGTTTTTCCTCGTTTCCTTTTTTATAAAAGGAAACTTTTTTATAAAAAAGGAAACGAGGAAAAACGAGCAACACACACACAAACACAACGACTGAAATCGATAAAACCTGCTTCTCATCTGAGCTGACCCGATAAATCGGGTCAGCTCAGATGAGAAGCACATCACTTGAAGCCTTTTTGTGGGGCGGCGTTCCTCAAGTCACAGTTTGTGACTCACAGACAGGCGATCGATCGGGATCCGCTTCTGCGTGCCCCAACCCTCTCCGCACTTGAACATCACGAGTCGTGATTCACGACGAGACCTGGCGTGGACGAGCTCGCCGGTTTCCTGTTGGTTTGTGTGGGTGGGCTGGACAGAATTCGCCCAACGAAGTCAGCTCTTTTATCATTCCAACGAAACACACTGGATTTCCCCGTCCAGACATCCAGAGATGAGAGGGAAGGAGATGTCATCCGGAAGCCAGCGCCGCCAAAGGGCAGTCAACCTACAAATCCCATCCTGGATTTTCCACCTGACATCGAATCGTACCGTCAGACACTCTATAGGTTAACCTGGGCAACTTGCGAGCTTCGCCGTTGACCACCATTCCCGGCTCTGTGAAGATGGCATCACCGAATCGCGTGCTAGCCGCCGCCGCCGCCGAAGAGCGCGGCCAGTGGATGCTCCGGCAGCGGCGGCGGACGGGAGGCCGGAGGCGCGTCGGCGGATCTGGAGGTTTGTTTCTCCCGTGCGTCTAAGACGGACGCTGGCTCCTCCAGCTCGTTCACTCGTGCGCTCACAGTCAATCGGCTTGTTCCGTCACGTCCCCGCGTGTGCGCGCGCGTCAGCGTGTGTACGGCGACCACGAACGCGGGCACGACCGCGCCATGGCAGGACCCGCCACGCTCGTCGCTAGGGCCGTGGCGCCATCGCCGACTGGCCGTGGCACCAGTGGCGGCGGCTCCACTTGTTCCACGACTACCAGGGCTTGTGCTCACTCGCCTGGTCGCTCTTTGTGTGCGTGCTCACGCCGCTGCCGACGCTCGTGTTCGTCGTCGCGCTGGAGGCCATCTCGCTCAAACCGCCCAGCGCCGGGCTGTGGTCCAACGACACGACGCTGGTGCGGCTGTGGCTCTACGGCGTGCTGTTCACGCTTTGTTTGCTCTTCCAAAGACGCGAGATAGTGCCCAATCGCCCGCTGAGTGCGAGGCGGGCGTTCGTCGTGTCGATCGCGACGTCCACTGGGTACGTGGCCACGTTCGTGCTGGTCGCTGCGCTCTGGCGGTTCCCGTGCCGTTTGGCAACGTGCTCGGCGTAGGGCCCTTTAACCTGTGGCTTTTCGTCTCGCTTGCGGTGGTCGTTGGGCTGAGGCGTCTACGTGCGATCAACGAGCTGGGCCGGCCCATTGCCATCTACGCGCAGATGATCGCGGCACAGAGCTCACTGGCACCCGTTCTATAACGCCGTCTTCACGCTGCTCGGGCTGACGCACCAGTTCTTCTTCTTCTTGTTGCTTCCTGCGATCAAGCTCGCGATGAAGAACGCATCTCGGCCGACATGGAGGATCTCATGCCTGAGTTCGCGGTGTTCACAATCGAGCTCTTTGACGCGTTGTACATGACGACATGCATGCAGAACGCCGGCTCGATCGTGCCGTCCTTTGCGACCATCGCACTGGACGCGCTCAACTCGTTCCTCGCGCTGCGTAGCGTCGACGAGACCACATCCATCGTGGCTGATCTCCAAGCAGTCCACGTGGACCAGAGCATTTGCCACGAAGGCAGCGTCACGACCTCCAGCAGCGACTCGATACCCGTGGTGCGGCTGCGTACGGTCACCCGGGAAACCAACACGTCGTCCCTGTCACGGTCCCTGTCGCCACAGCTGACGCGTGTGCAGCCCACTGTCATCGCGAGCGCGCTCACGACCAAGCAGAAGCGCGCACTCGTCGAACAGACCCTCCGCGCGCTCTTCCGGTGCGAGTACCTCGTGCTCACAGAGTACATCGATTGCTCGTCGCTGGTGGCGCTCCTCGCGCTCCTGCAGCGCAAGCTGCGCGTGAGCGAGCTGCACCAGCTGGCGTTCGTGCTGGAGACGCAGCGCGCTGATCCAGGGCAAGATGCTGGTGTGGGCGCCGTTCATTTTGCAGTTTACGCCGCTGCACTGCGGCGTCGACTTTACGTTCCGCTTCGGCTTTGACGAGGATTGAGAGGGAGCTGCTCGTGGCACACGTCGCAGATTTGGTGGTGCGGTTTGTGTTCCAGAGCCTTCGTCGGCAGCAAGTTGACGTTCTGGGGCGCGAGGAAGTCGGACGTGCCGATTCTGGAACAATCCACCTCGTGATGTTTCAAACAGAACTAGTTTTCAACACTGCATTACTTTGGGTCGAGATGGCGGATTGAATCCAACATGGATCTGTTGGAAACTGTCTGTTTCGATTTCGAATGCGTTGGCAGGTAGTCACTGTCGCGAGGGAATTGGTGCCTACGTCGGGTACAGGGTGTGTGGTGTGGTCGACGATCCTGCCACATCCGTTTTGGTCGCTTCACCGCCACACGAATCTCACCAACACATCCGATCACCATGGTGCGTGACATGTCCACGCCGCTGGACGAGCTTCGGCGCATGAGACTGGCGCGTCTAAACTTTGCTCTTTTGTTCCGTGCAGAGCTCGCTCCGCAAGTTGATCCCGTTCGGCAACCGCGTGCTTGTCCAGCGCTTTGAGGCCGTCGCCAAGGTACGCCGTGCGAACACGATCTATGGTCGGGTTTATCGTGAACTGGACAGCGTCTAACCCGAGTGTGTTTTTCTCTTTTTCTGTTAGACCGCCAGCGGCATCTACCTCCCGGACGCCGACCAGGTCAAGCAGAACGAGGGCGAGGTCGTGGCCGTCGGCCCGGGCCTCCGCAACTCCAAGGGCGACCTCGTGCCCGTGCAGGCCGCCGTCGGCGACAAGGTGCTTCTCCCGGAGTACGGTGGAAGCCTCGTCAAGCTCGACGGCAAGGAGTTCCACCTCTTCCGCGACGACGACCTCCTCGGCAAGCTCGAATAGACGTCTACCCCCAAAGTCGGCGCGCAGCGGCTGACCGCGGCGCGCGATTTTTGTGCCTACATGACGAGAACAGAACAAAAAAAAATGCAGCACGCCTTATGTAAGCCAACGCGTGGGCCCGGGAACAAGTCTTTGATCCTTAGTCGGTTTGTTGGCGTGGCAGCGGTCTAACCAAGTGCGGCAGATGCCACGCCACGGCAACAGTCGCTTGCCCCCACTAGATACCGATAGCACCACGAGTTGCGGACGGCACCGCTCTCCCTCTGGCTCTGGAGCTGTTAGTGGGCGATGTCGTGTGACGGATTTGCCGACCTTCTTTGCGCTTCTCCACCAAACGTGCCACGACCTGCCACGCCACGCGCCGCTATCGCCACGATCGCATGCCGGATAATTTGGATGCTGGCTGCCACGCACATTGCGCAGCGCTCGACGCACGCGGGCTCTGGACTGCCAGGGCCGCTGGATCCGTTCGTCCAGGGCACTCTAGCTGCCACCTGAACACAGTCGATGAGGGAGCAACAAGGCATCATAACGTTATAGATTAGTATTACGGGACTTCGTCTTCTCTCTCGCTCGCTCACAGCGCGGGTGTCGTTGACGGGGCGGCAGTGGCCGTCGGCTGCTTGACCTGCTTGCCAGCGACGAAGACCGACTCGATGTTGCGGTCGTCGCCGAGAAACAGGAACTTCTGGAACGCGTGGAGCGCGTCGCGCGCGTCCTCGGCGTCGTGAGGCGCGTCCAGCGGGCCGCCAACGGCGTACGGGTCCACGACGAGCGCGTCAAACTCCTTGCCCACGGCAAAGTTGCCCACGGTGTCGCCGAGCCCGAGCGCCTCGGCGCCACCCACGGTCGCCAGGTGGAAAGCCTCGGCGTACGAGAGCGGCTCGTAGGTCTTGGCATCCTTGGAGGAAGCCGCGTCCGTTTCCGTGCCGTGGCCGATCGCGACCATCTTGGACGCGATCACGGCCTGGCGGATGGCGTCCAGCATGGACGGCGAGTAGCCGCCCGAGACGTCCGTGCCCAGCCCGACCTTGAGCCCCTCGTCCAGCAGGCGGCGCACGTTGAGCACGCCGCTGCTGAGCGAAAAGTTGGAGTTGGCGCAGTGGATCACGCCGGCGCCGCGCGTGCGCAGCAGCTCGCGCTCGCCTGCGCCACAGTGGATGCAGTGCGCCATGTACGTGCGGTCGTGGAGCAGCCCGTGGTGGTCGTACACGTCGGCGTACGTCTCGCACTCGGGGTGCATCGACTTGACCCACTCGATCTCGGCGCGGTTCTCCGACAGATGAGACTGCACGGGCAGCGGCGGTGAGTGCGCGCGCGAGATGTCGCCGAGCGCGTGCATGAGCGGCGAGGTCGTGCTGGGCGCGAACCGCGGCGTGATCACGGGCGTGAGCAGCGCGTTCTTCTTGGCCAGCACGTAGTCGACAAACTCGCGCGTGTGCTGGATGGACGTGGCCGTGTCCTCGCAGAGCGCGGGCGGCGCGTTGCGGTCCATGTTGACCTTGCCCACGTACCCGCGCTGGCCGAGCGCCGCGACCACGTCGGCCAGCGCCTTGGAGGCCTCCAGGTGGACCGTGGCAAAGTACGAGCACGTGGTGGTGCCGGTGAAGAGGTGGCGCTTGACGGCGCTCGAGTAGACGCGCTTGGCGTAGTCGGTGTCGGCGAACTTGGCCTCGTACGGGAACGTGTAGGTCTCGAGCCAGTCGAGCAGCGGCAGGTGCATGCCGACGCCCACGAACGAGTACTGCGGCGCGTGCGCGTGACCGTCGACAAAGCCCGGCATGAGCAGGCGGTCGCCCAGGTCCACGAGCTCGTCGAACTGGACGTCGGCGAGCGACTGCTTGCTCAGGTCGGCGACGAACACGATGCGGCCGCGCTGGTCCACGCCCACGACGCCCGGCGCGAGCAGCTCGAGCCGGTTGAGCGCGAGCGAGTGGATGACCGTGGCGGCCGTGTAGGCCGTGACGCGCGACGCGAGGCGACACATCATGGACTGGCTTGTAGAGGGCGGGAGGAGGGGTCCGTTGGTCCGTGGCGGCGGCAGCAAATTGGCAAATGAGCTGGAAGGCGTGGCGAGGGGCAACTGCTGCAGGCGCTGGGGAGAAGGCGAGCGGCTTCAAGGTCGCATGCAGCCAGGTTCGCATTCACATTCACGCGGATCTGGTGGGGCGCCGGTTTGCATTCAGCGAGGATGGATTAGCCAATGGAATCGACGCATTTGGGTTTTACGAGGCATGATTGGTGGAATCCGTTGGAGTGCACCTGCGACGCGCGGAATGTGTTCTTTCTCTTTGGAACACTTTGGATAGCGTGTACCACATCATTTTTGTCCATTGTAGGGAGTGTTCTGGATCTGTTCGGTACTGTACGTGCTGACGTACGTGGCATGGCATGTGGCTCCTAGTTGGCACACTTCCGCACCAAGCACAGCACTTTTTCGTGGAGAATGATCCAAGAGCCTTGAACCCTTGAACAAGCATACAGTAGTGACCCCTCCGTCGTTGGCAAACGCCATGCATTATGCCTGTGATCAAAACGCCAGTCCGCGTTGCGTTGTTCCGAAACACGAGATATCCCGGCAAAAAGAGATGGCTGTGTCGGATGGATCCCAGTTTAGCGCTTTTAGACTTATTCATTGGCTGAAACCTGAAGTATGGGCTCTTGATTGGTCGTTGTTTTTGTTCGTACCCTCCGAAGAATCCCACACACTTTTTTCGTGGGTTTGGACGGGTAAGGAAAACTGAACCTGCTCAGTGGTCCAGCTCCACGAAACTTAACCCTCAGCCCGTAATTTACGACTCTGTTCACACCGATGGCAAGCAAAGAAACCAACCCAGGGTTGGGAAAATTACCACGAACCCGTCCAAAGCAAGAGAGCAGAAAACGCCAGCAGCCAGCCGCCACCTGTGATAGACAGGATAGACCGCAAAGCGAAAAACTCCCCCTCCTCACACGCGAAGAAGCCAACACAACCGCGTCTATATTTCGGTTCTCCCAATCGAGAACAAAGGCGCTAAAGAGAGAGAGAGAACCGTTCTGCTGCGTTGGGCTCCGGAACCGTTCCCTGCTCCTGTTCCTCAAACCTCCATTTCCGACGCCGACGACGGACGCCGCTTTCCCGCGTCGCCGCCGCCGCCCGTGACGAGACGTGAGTTTGCCGTGTCGCTGCTGCTGCCGCCGCCGCCGCCTGGACGCTCCTGCCGGATGGGATAAGTTTCGCTGCCCAAGAGCGAGCGAACGATCCGGAAACGAGTCCAGTCCAGAGAGAGAGAGATCATGATCGCGCCGACGAACAAGCCGACGCTCGTGCAGTGGGAGCACCTGTCGTTTGTGGTGATGGACGCGCCGAACGACAGCAACCTGCACCTGTACCTCAAGGAGCTCAAGAAGCACAACGTGACGGACCTCGTGCGCGCCTGCGAGGTCACGTACGCCTGCGCGCCCGTCGAGGCCGCCGGCGTGCGCGTCCACGAGCTCGAGTTCCCGGACGGCGAGCCGCCCGACGCCAAGATCCTCGACAAGTGGCTCGACCTCGTTTCCGACGTCTTCAAGGACAACACCATCGACTCGAAGAACAACAAATCCATCGCCGTCCACTGCGTCGCCGGCCTCGGACGGTATGTTGCTTTTTGATCCATGGGGTGATCTTATTCCAACAGCTCACTCACATGGGTACATTTTTCTGATGGTCGCTTGTTGCTCCAGTGCTCCGGTGCTCGTGGCCATCGCTCTGATTGAGTTTGGCCTCGACCCGATCAACGCGGTGGAGCACATCCGCAAGTTCCGCCGCGGCGCGATCAACCTGCGCCAGCTCAAGTACCTCGAAAAGTACGAACCGCGTCGCGGCCACAAGGCCAAGTGCTCGATCATGTGATTCACTGCAACAAAACACGGCGTAGAGAGACCCCACACATATGCACGCACGCGCAGCACACGCTCGCTTGTAAACTCGCCAGGCCATCGCTCTCTCGCCCTCTCTCTCCCCCCTCGCCGACTGCGACTGTCGCGCTCTGTGTCGTTTTGCAACTTCATTTTGTCTTTCTTACGAAACACAAGAGCGTACGGACGCGTCGAGAGGATTTGGGGAGAAGCATGGCGGTAGCTTAGCCCTGTGTGCGCGAAATACACGTAGTTTTCAACTCTTTTATCACCGTGTTTGCTAGAGCTTGCCTGGAGTGAGCGCCTGCTGGATCAGCGGCACGACCTGCTTGCGTGACGCGCCCGTGTTGCGTTGGTGGAACGCAGCGATGCGCGAATCACCCGCCACCAACGGCAGTTCCTCAGGTGTCGTGAGCGGCTCGAGCTGCAGCGTCGCGTCGGCCGTGAAGTGGGCAACGCACTGCTTCGTGAACATCTGGTCCTTCCCAGGTTCGTAAAACAGCACCTCGCGGCGGCGCGAGCCGTCGGCACCGTGGGTCATACTCATCATCACGAGGAACGCGAGGCCGTTGGCGTCGACGTACGACTGGAGCGCCGCAATGAACGCCTCTTGCGAGTCTGCCTTGGAGATGAAAGAACGCAGCGGGATGAGGATCGCGCTGACCCCGTAGAGCGCGTCCTGCGCAGGCGTCTGGAACTCCTTGTAGTCGCACTGCAGGCAGTTGGCGATGGAGAACTTGCCCCAGTGGGCGACGTTGAATTTCTCGGCCTGGAGCCAGTCGAACAGCGCGCCGCGCGTCGCGAACGCCTCCTTCTCGAGCGCGTCGGCGGCTGCAATGTCGCGCGGGGTGACCTTCTTGGCGCTCGGATCAAAGTTGACCGAGTCCAGTGCGATGACCGCGAGCAGCATGGTCGCGCCGAGTGCGTGGACCGCCGTGTCGCGCTGCTCGGCCGCGAGCAGCTTCTCCGCGACGAGCGTGCAGCAGGACGCGACCAGCGCCTGGCCGTCCGCGAACGCGATCTCGCGGCTCGCGGCGTGCGGGTGGCTGCCGACGTCCATGTGGTGGTCGAGGATTTCGACCACGTCGCCCAGGTCGTCGGCCGCGACGTCCGCGGCGATGCGCTTGGTGTTGAGCGCGTTGTGGTCCAGCAGCGTGAGCTTGAGGTGGCTCTTGGGCAGCGCCGCGTGGCGCCACGGGAACTCGTCGACAAACACGAGCGACGACGTGTCGACCTCGAGCGACGCGATCAGCGACGACACGTCGCAGCGCAGCGCGAGCTCTTCGCGCGGGATGGGCAGCACCGGGATGTGGATGGTCGAGGCGGCGCCGTGGCGGTCGCGGTGGAACGCGTACACGAGCGAGCTGACGATGGAGTCGGCGTCGGCGGCCTCGTTGCCGATCATCACGTGGACGTTGGTGGCGCTGTCGTCTGCGGCGCTGAGGAACGCGTGGAGCTTGGTCTTGCTGCGCGCGAGAAAGGCGTTGAAAGCGGCGACGCTCTCGCGGCGCAGCGACTCGTTGTGGTCGTGCCACACGGCGGACGTGGAGCTCATGGAGGAGGAGGAGGAGGAGGAGACGCGGCGGAGCAAGCGGAGCAGCGGAGATCTGCGACGGCGCGCGAGGTGCATGCGGGGGGGGGGACTTGCCGGCCGAGATCCGAAAGTGATGATAACGTTAGAGCTGTTGGAATGTGAAGTGAAAGGCTCAATTGGATTATCATTGGACAATATTCATTAATATTCCTCCAATCATAGAAGTCCATTTCCGTAACCTGAGGGGTACATTCGTTCCCGCGCCGTGGAGACTCGACTCCAGAGCGGATGCGCGGCAAACAGGGTTATAGACCATCATTCTGTATCTGGCAACAATGGGTACAGCTCCCTATTAACCCATAGCAGTACACACTCTCGCCTCACCAACAATACTCCAGACTGGCACTCGGAATTCTGCCACGGACCATGGCATCAGCGGCGCGCGGCAGTCTGCGCAGCGAGACGCGCGCCACGCAGGCGGCGCTGCAGGGGCGCGCGCCGGCGTCTCCTAATGCAGTAGACGGCGCCACGCCGCCGCCGTCGCCGCAGAGTACGTCCGTGCTGCGCGCGTTCGGGCTCGCCGACAGCGATGACGACGGCGACGCGGCCTCTGATTCGGACTCGGACTTTGGCGACGACGCGACACCACGCAAGCGCAAGAAGCGCCGTCTGCGGCAGCGCGGCGCCGCATTCAAGCGCCAGGCGGCGGTGGTGGCGGTGCGAGAGGAGCGGAAGGAGGAGGAGAAAGAGGAGAAAGAGGAGAAAGAGGAGAAAGTGGAGAAAGAGGAGGAGGAGGAGGACGCTGTTGGGGTCAAGGTCAAGGGCGACCGGCGCGGGCGCGCGCAGCAGAACTGGGTGGACGACGGCTGTGTCGCGACGTACGAGGCGCGCATCCAGGCGCTGGAGCGCGCGGTCAAGCAGAGCGTGCGCGACCAACTCGTGACGTTCTACAACCAGCCGGCGGCGGCGACGGGATCCACAACCACGACGGCGTCGGGTGAAGACGACGACGAGGAACTGGACGACGGCGGCTTCCACGACGAAGGCGACGTCCAGGACCAAGAAGAAGGAGGTGGACTGGTCGTCCCAAAAGACACCAACGACGACGATCCGGATGCGGCGCGCACGTACGCGCCGGGCGACGTCATGGTCACGGACTCGGGGCTCAGCGTGCCCACGTACATGTACGCGCACCTGTTCCCGCACCAGCAGGAGTGTCTCGAGTGGCTCCACCACCTCCACGAGCGCAACACGGGCGGCATCCTCGGCGACGAGATGGGGCTCGGCAAGACCGTGCAGATCGCGAGCTTCCTGGGCGCCATGTACGACGCGCGGCGCGTCCGCACGGTGCTGCTGCTGTGTCCCGCGAGCGTGCTGCTCCAGTGGGTGCGCGAGTTCCACAAGTGGTACCCGTGGATACGCGTCGTGCTGCTCCACGCGTCCGGCACCGGTGCCACGCGCGCCAGCCGCACGTACGCGCAGCTGATCGACGAGGTCATGCAGTTTGGCGAGGAAGAGGATCGCGGCGATGAAGACGGCGCGGGTGACAGAAGATCCCGCCGCCGAGGGCGCGGCGACGGCGGCGTGGTGATCTCCACGTATGAGAACGTGCGGCAGTACCAGGAGCTGTTCCTGGACCTCGAGTGGGACTACGTCGTGCTGGACGAGGGCCACCGTATTCGCAATCCGGACGCCGAGATCACGCTCGTGTGCAAGCAACTCAAGACGGTCCACCGCGTGATCCTCACGGGCACCCCGATCCAGAACCGCCTGCGCGAGCTGTGGTCGCTCTTCGACTTTGTGTACCCGGGCAAGCTGGGCACGCTGCCGACGTTCGAGGACGAGTTCGTGCTGCCGATCCGCACGGGCGGGTACGCGAACGCGTCCAAGATGCAAGTCGTCATGGCCTACAAGTGCGCGCTCGCGCTCAAGGAAGTGATCAACCCATTCATGCTGCGCCGCACCAAGAAGGAGATCCAGCACGTGACCAAGATGCCCGAGAAGATGGAGCAGATCATTTTTTGCGGGCTCACGACGCGCCAGTACGAGGCCTATGAGATGTTTCTCAGCTCGCCCGAGGTCGCGGCCGTGCTGCGGCAGGACATCCGGCCGTTCCGCGCGATCTCGATCCTGCGCCACATCTGCAACCACCCGGACCTGCTCTCGACCGTCGGCGACTACAATATGAAAGGCAGCGGCTACAACGACCGCGTGACCGACATGCAGCACCTCGCCAAGCGACCGCCGGGTGTGCCCTACGGGGACCCGGAGGGCAGCGGCAAGCTGCTCGTGCTACAGAAGATCCTCGCGCTCTGGAAGCAGCAGGGCCACCGCGTGCTCGTGTTCACGCAGACGCGCAAGATGCTCGACATCCTCGAGAGTTTCATGGCTGCGAGCGGCTACTCGCACTGCCGGCTGGACGGCACGACCAGCGTGAAGGAGCGGCAGTCGCTGCTGGACGCGTTCAACGAGGAGGGCAGCGACATCTTTGTGTTTCTGCTCACGACCCGCGCCGGCGGTATCGGCGTGAACCTCACGGGCGCCGACCGCGTGGTCATCTTCGACCCGGACTGGAACCCGTCGACCGACCTTCAGGCGCGCGAGCGCTCGTGGCGCCTCGGGCAGACCAAGCAGGTCACGATCTACCGGCTGATCACGAGCGGCACGATCGAGGAGAAGATCTACCACCGCCAGATCTTCAAGCAGTACCTGACCAACAAGGTGCTCCACGACGCCAAGCGCAAGCGCTGCTTCAACAAGCACACGCTGCGAGACCTGTTCATCCTCGGCGACCAGAACGCCGCGAGCAACGGCGGCACCGTCGAGACCACGGAGCTCTTCCTCGAGGGCAACGTCACGCTGCCCGGGCAGGCGTCGACGGGCGTCGAGGACGGGGAGATCCAGGAGGACGAGGACGAGGAGGAGGGCGCCGCCGACTCGGCTGACAACGAGAACGAAGACGAAAAGGCTGATGCCGCCAGCGGTGGGGCCGACAACAACGAGATCCTGCGGCAGCTCTTTGACGGCGACCAGGTCATGGGCGTGTTCAACCACGACGTGGTCGAGTCGGACGGCGTGCAGAACCAGGAGGCCGACCTCATCGAGCTCGAGTCGAGCAAGATCGCGCAGTCAGCGCTCGGAGCTCTGCGCGCGTCCTGCGCGCTCGTGCGGCAGCAGCGTGCGTCGGTGTTCACGCCCACGTGGACCGGCCGCAGCGGCATCGCAGGCGATCCGACGCAGCGCGCGTCGGGTGGTGGCGGCCCGGGCGGACGTGGAGGCGGTCGCTTCGGGAACCGCGTCGCGCGCGGCCGCCAGGGCACGGGCGCCGTGGTCAACCTCGTCCGGAGCCGCGACGACGGCGGCAGTCGTTCTGGTGGTGGTGCTGCACCTGGTGGTGGAGGAGGCGGAGGTCTCGTCGCTCGCGTGGCCTCGAACCCGTTCGCGCAGCCCCGGACGTCGTCGCGGGAACTACTCACGCGCATGAAGAACCGCCAGGACGGCGTTGCCAGCGACGGAGCAGGCGTCACCGGAAGTACCACCAGCAGCGTCAGCAGGGCCAGCTCGGCGCGGCGGCAGCGGCCGCCGTCGGCGCTGACAGCGATCGCCACGGCGACGCCGCACTTGGGCGCGAACGGCTTTCTGAAGGCGGACGAGATGGCCTCGCAGCTCCACGCGTTCTTGGTGCTGCGGTCTCGCGGCGCGACGACCGAGGAGCTGCTCGAGGGCTTCGGCGCCGTGGTCGCGCCCAAGGACAAGCTGGTCTTCCGCACGCTGCTGCGCGACATGGCCGTGTGCCGCGGCCGCAAGTGGCAGCTCAAGGACGAGTTCCGCACGGGCCCCTAATACGAGTAATACGACGAACATACCATTTAGTTTTGTTAGAACCGCTGGATCGCGTCCTGGTGGCGCCGGAAGAAGCCCTGCTGCCAGGACCACGTGGCCTGGAACGCGCCCGATGGCACGCCGTGCTGCGCGGCGATCTCGAGCGCGCGCGCGCGCACGCTGGCGGCGGGCACGCCCTGGCCGGCGCTTTGGATCCAGCGCACGAGCTCGAGTTCGCCCTGCGCGCCGAGCGTGGTGGCCGTGCCGCGGTCGCGGCGCCGCCGGTGGCCCGCGGTGGCCTGCTTGAAGCACATCTGCTCGATGGCCGCGCGCTCCTTGACCCACTTGTAGATCTGCCGCTTGCGCGAGGCCACGGCCGCGGGCGCCAGGTGCGCGTAGAACTCGCGCACGGTCGCGTTGATGTCGCGCGCGTTGGCCTCGTAAAAGTCGATCACCGCGAGCTTGTGCGCGTAGGTCACGGGCGTGCGCAGCGCGCGGTTGGCCTGTCGCCCGGCGCCGTGCATGCGCGGCCGCCCGCGCGCGGCGCCCGTGGACGTGGCCACAACGGCCGCAGGTGTGGCCGAGGCCGCGGTCGTGATGGTGGACGGATGCGCGCCTGTGGCGGCCTCCGCAGCAGAGCAGGAGGGCGGAGCCGCGTCCGCTTGACTGGCAGGAGGAGGAGGAGGGTATGCTGCGGCTGTGGCGGTGACTGTGGACGTGGCTGCCGGCGCGTGGAGCGACGGCGGCGACGTCGTGGTGTCCATGGCGGCGGTGCTGTGTTTGTAGCTGTTCGTGGAAAAAAGGAAGCGACTAGGGGAAACAGAGTGGTTCTTTTAGAGAGACGCTTAGGTTACGCTATGGGGTACGTGTAAATCGATAGAAGAGCACTGTAATCGTACCCCTCCATTCCTCCCCAAAACTGCCCAACGACCACGAGTGCAAGCACCCCATGGAGCGCGCCGGCGGCCTCCACGTCATGAAGCGCCGCGACGGCAGCGCCGACCGCGAGCAGGAGACGCCGCGCAGAGACAGGGCATCGCCCTCCCGCGCCGCCCGGCACTCGCGCTCGCGGTCGCACTCCCGGGAACGCCACCGCCGCCGCCGCAGTCCGAGCCCGTCGGCGGCCTCCTCCTCCTCCCGCCGTCCACGCAGCCGCAGCCGCCGCAGCGAGCGAGAGCGCTCGTCCAGAGACAGCAGCAGCGACAGACGACGCAGCGCGAGTCGCCACAGCGCGTCGTCCAGAGCGTCGTCTTCTTCGTCATCGTCGTCTTCGCGCGCGGCGGATCTGTTTAGCGCGCAGCAGCGTCGGGGCGGCGGCAGCGGCGGCGGCGGCTCGGCGCTCGGGTTGGACCGGCTCGCCGAGGCCAAGCGCAACGAGCAGCGCGGCCGCGCGGGTTCATCTTCTTCGTCGTCGTCAACGCCGCTGACAGCGCGTTCCGAGCGCTCGCGCGCGCTGGACCACAGCGAGTGGGACGAGCCTGAGCAGCTGCGCAGCGTGCACACGCCCAGCACGGCGCCGCGGTCGTCCGGCTCTTCCTCGTCGGCGCGGAGCAGCCGCCGCGGCGGCGGCGAGTGGGAGGACCCGACGCCGAGCCCGATGGTGCGCGGCCGCGGCGGCGACGATGACGTTGATGGCGGCAGAAACAGCAGCACGCGCTCGTCGGTCCGGGACCGCAACGGCTATGACCTCGACGACGAGTACGAAGGCAGAGGCGGCGGCGGCGGTGGCGGTGGAGCCGGTCGGTGGCGCGGCACCGCGCGACGCGACGGCGGCCCGAAGAAGCAGTACGACGACGAAGTGGAAGAGGAGTTTGACCGCGAGTTTTACCTCAACGACGACGGCGTCGGGTACGAGACCCACAGCGAGCACGTGTTTCTGGGCAACAAGGAAAAGTTCAAAGAGATGGAGGACCGCCTGGCCAAGACCCGCGCGCGCGGCGAGAACAAGCTGCGCGGCATGTCGGCGCGCGCGTCGGCGCTGAACGCGGACCAGGAGGCGTGGGAGAACAACCGGCTGCTGACCAGCGGCGTGGTCGCCAAGACGCATGTGGAGACCGAGTTTGACGACGAGTTGGACGCGCGCGTCCAGATCATGGTGCACAACACCAAGCCGCCGTTCCTGGACGGCCGCGTCTCGTTCACGACCCAGACCGAGATGGTCTCGACCGTGAAGGACCCGACGTCGGACCTCGCGGTGTGCGCGCGCAAGGGAAGTGAGCTCTTGCGGCAAGTGCGCGAGCAGCGCGAGCGGTCCAAGATGCGCAAGCGCTTTTGGGAGCTCGGCGGCTCCAAGATGGGCGATGCGATCGGTGTCAAGGCGCAAGAAGCCGGCGGCGAAGGCAGCGACGGCGAGCCGGATGACGCGCCGCCCGACGACGGCGACGTCAACTACAAAGCTGACAATCAGTTTTCTACACACCTGAAAAAGTCCAAGGCTGTGAGTGACTTCGCCAAGACGCGCACGATCCAGGAGCAGCGCCGGTTCTTGCCCATTTACCAGTGTCGAGAAGAGCTCCTGCAAGTGATCCGAGAGAACCAGATCGTCGTGATTGTTGGTGAGACCGGCTCGGGTAAGACGACGCAGCTCACGCAGTACCTCCGTGAAGAAGGCTACGCCAACTACGGTATGATCGGCTGCACACAACCTCGTCGCGTGGCTGCCATGTCAGTTGCAGCTCGTGTGAGCGAAGAAGTGGGCGTCACGCTGGGCGACGAGGTCGGGTACGCTATCCGCTTTGAAGACTTGACCTCGGACAAGACGGTCATCAAGTACATGACCGAGGGTGTGCTGCTGCGCGAGTCACTCCGGGAAGCCGATCTGGATTCGTACTCGGCCGTGATCATGGACGAGGCCCACGAGCGCGCACTCAACACGGACGTGCTCTTTGGTATCTTGCGAAAGGTGGTCCAGCGGCGCAGTGACTTCAAGCTCATCGTTACGTCGGCGACACTCGATGCGGACAAGTTTGCGAGCTTTTTTGGTGGCGTGCCGATGTTCACGATCCCGGGTCGGACATTCCACGTCGAGACGTATTTCGCAAAGTCGCCGTCGGAAGACTATGTCGACGCCGCCGTGAAGCAAGTCATCCAGATTCATTTGTCGCACCCACCGGGTGATATCCTCATTTTCATGACTGGCCAAGAAGATATCGAAGCAACATGCTATGTCCTCGCCGAACGAATGGGCAAAATCGATGGTGCACCGCCGCTGATGGTGCTCCCTATGTATTCGCAGCTGCCAGCAGATTTGCAGGCCAAGATTTTCGACGCATCGGACGTCCGCAAGTGCATCGTCTCGACCAACATCGCCGAGACGTCGCTGACCGTGGACGGTATCAAGTACGTGATCGACACGGGCTACTGTAAAGTGAAGGTGTACAACCCGAAGATCGGCATGGATGCACTCCAAGTGAACCCTATCAGCCAGCAGAATGCCAACCAGCGTGCCGGTCGAGCTGGCCGAACCGGCCCCGGCTACAGCTACCGACTGTACACGGAGCGTCAGTATGTGCACGAGATGCTCGAGGCCCAGATCCCGGAAATCCAGCGCACCAACCTCGGCTCGGTCGTGCTGCTACTCAAGTCGCTTGGTGTCAAGAACCTGCTCGAGTTTGATTTCATGGATCCGCCGCCGCAGGACAACATCACGAACTCGATGTACCAGCTCTGGGTGCTTGGCGCGCTCGACAACACGGGCGAGCTGACCGAGATCGGCAAGAAGATGGTCGTGTTCCCGTTAGATCCACCACTGGCCAAGATGCTGTTGTTCAGCGAGCAGCTCGGGTGTTCGGCCGAAGTGCTGATCATTGTGTCGATGCTGTCGGTGCCCAGTGTGTTTTTCCGCCCGAAAGACCGCGAGGAGGAGAGCGACGCGTGCCGAGAGAAGTTCTTCGTGCCCGAGAGCGACCACCTCACGCTGCTGAACGTGTACAACCAGTGGAAGATGAACAACTACTCGAGCCAGTGGTGTACCGACCACTTTATCCACTCGAAAGGGCTCAAGAAGGCCCGCGAGGTGCGCGAGCAGCTCATGGACATCATGAAGCAGCAGAAGGTGCGGCTCGTGTCGTGCGGCGGCACGTGGGACGTCGTGCGCAAGGCGATCTGCTCGGCGTACTTTTACAACTCGGCGCAGATCAAGGGCATCGGCGAGTACGTCAACATGCTCACGGGCATGCCGTGCAACCTGCACCCGAGCGCGGCGCTGTTTGGCCTCGGCTACACGCCCGACTTTGTGGTCTACCACGAGCTCATCTACACGACCAAGGAGTACATGCAGTGCGCGACCGCGGTCGAGGGCGAGTGGCTCGCGGAGCTCGGGCCCATGTTCTTCAGCGTCAAGGAGTCGTACAAGTCGCGGCTGCTCAAGCGCGCCAAGGAGCAGAGCGAGGCCAAGTCCATGGAGCAGGAGATGGCCACGGCGCTGCGCAACGGCGCGGACAGCGACCACGTCGCCAAGAGCGGACTGAATAAGAAGCCGCGCATGGCGATGGCCACGCCGGGGCGCGTGGATCCGTCCATGAAGCATGCCAAGACACCGTTGCGGAGCACGCCAAGACGCTATGGCTTTTAGTGTGTTGGCAGTTGGATTCTGTAGCCATGTCATTCCTTAAGTACGCATACGAACCTAATGAGCCACCCAAAAATCCAACTTTTTCTGGTCGGTGTTGGTCCTGTCGGTCGTCCAAATAGACACGGGAACATCTAAGGAGCACCCGAAACCGGAGCACCCGTACATAACATGAACACTTTCAATACATTCTTCAAGTGTTACTGAGATGTCCCCCAGTAACCTTTAACCCCTTACCCTAACGTGTTAACCCTAATCCTCGGCCTGCGGAGCCAAGCGAGCCCGGTTCATCCTAGAGCCAAGCGAGAATGGTTCCTCCTAAAGCCGAGCGAGTTATGGTGTTAACCCTAGTCCTCGGCTCCTGCGGAGCCTGCGGAGCGAATGGGGTCAAGGCATGCTCGGTCTGTGTACAGGTGCTCCGGATTCGGGTGCTCCTTAGTTTTTCCCATAGACACGAGCAGGTGTGTCTCAGTCTCAACACACCCCGTCTGCAGCGTCTCTATGTCTAGGATCAGAGCCGCAGTCGGGCGGGATGGCATGCGCCACAGACGAGTGCACCCGCCGTCTCGAAAACACGGCGTGGGCGTGGGGGAGCGAGCGATGTCGTTGGTGCGCTTCACACTTCCATTCACTTGATCCAACGCACGCGAGTCTCCTCCCAACGACCAACAAGACCCGCCAACTTTCCCAACTCTCCCAACAATTCCAACGAAAATGCCGCAGAGCCGCGAGTTGACCAACAAGAAGAACGACCAGAAGGACCGCCACTCGCGCGGCCGCGCCGGCTCGGACGTCGCGAGCGCGAAGAAAGGTGCGTTGGTGTTGAGCGTTGGAAGGATCTAGAAGGCGTCTAACGTGCGATTTATGCAGGCGGTGCGGGCGCCCACAACTGGGGCCTAAACACGGGCGACAGCGGCGCGATCCCGGCGATGGACCGCAACGACCCCAACTACGACAGCTCGGACGAGGCCCACAGCGATGAGTAACGCGACTAAACGCGATCCCCAAGAACCCACCCCGCCTCTTAAAACCCGCGTTAATGTCCGCAGCGTCCGTGACGACGCACTGAAGAAAGAATCCCCAGAAACGTACCAGCAGCAGCGCTTAGCGCCCTTGTAAAACCAACACGAACCAACGTATCCAACTCACACTCCGTGCCTGTTCTCTCTAATCGAACCGTAGGTGGCCTATCCTGCATTTCAACCCAGTATCAGCGCTTGTCTCTCTGTTGGGCGTGTTGGAGGCTGTTGCCGCTGAGCAGAAAGAGGAGGAGGAGGGGCGGCAACGAACGACAGAAGGATCACGTTGAAGCTCTCGCGGCAGCAAAAGAGTGGGGTGCTTCTCGAATATGACCCAATTGACAGGACGCTTCCGTAAACATGGCCCAATCAGATCATTTTCAGAATCTCCATTTCCACCAATCAAATATGACCATTTGATACTTCAAGAATCCATTTCCAGAGGGTTTAGTACCATCGATCACCATGCATTCATGTCCTAAAACAAACTATCACAGGTAATCATGACGCTGCGCTTGGCCAACTTTCGGGATGCGCCTATTGGAAAGAACCGGAAGAAGGGGAAGAAACGAATCTTTGGGCGGGCGACATGGCGACGAACGAGAGCTCTCCGCTGCTGCCGCATGCGGGCGGCAGGGGCGTCGCGTGGAAAGAGCAATCGCCGGCGAGTCCGTCGCTGCGTCGGCGCAGCGTGAGGCGCAACGGGAGCCCACAAAAGGCGCCGCCAACGCCAAGCAGCGATAGTAATAGTGACAGCAACAGCGAAGAAGAAGAAGATGACGACGAGGCCACGCGCGCGGCGTTCGGCGGCGCGGCGGTGCACACGCACCACCTGCGCGGGCGGCGCGCGCAGCAGGCGGTGTCGGCGCCCGCGCCGCTGAGCTACGCGAGCGACAGCTCGGCGTCGACGACGCTCGGGCTCGCGCCGCGCAAGCCCAAGTGGGCGGGCTTCCGCTCCAAGGTCGCGACGCTCGCGGCGACCATGGAAAGGGCGGTGCCGGCGCCCGACGCGCTGCTCGTGCCGCGCAAGAAGGCGCGCCGCAGCCGCTTCCGGTCGGCGTCCGACGTGGACCAGCGGCGCCAACTGGTGCTCGCGGCGCGGCAGCAGCACGCGCCGCCGACCGAGCGGCCCGACATGGCGCGCGTCGCGGCGTACTGCACGAGCGACCAGATCAGCGTGTTCAAGCAGCTCAAGTGGCTCGAGCGCGGCAAGGACGCCAAGGACGCGGACGCGACGCGGTCGACCGCGCGCCTGCCGCTGCGCGGCTGGAAGACCAAGATGTACATGGGCGTGATCCACGCGTCGTACCAGCCGCGCGAGCAGCCCAACGACGACGACGACGACGACGACGAACATGAAGACGTGATGCGGCTACTGCAGCGCAAAGACGCGTTCTACTTCGCCACGGGCTGCTGCGTGTTCTGGGGGCTCACGCTCGACGAAGAGGCGACCCACATCCAGGCGCTCGCGGCGTTCTCGACCGGCCGCGTGGCCGAGATCGAGGCCGAGGACATGGAGTTCACGTACGGCGACGTGAGCCGCGTGGCCAACGACGCAATCTTCCTGAGCACCACCAATGTCGAGGAGAAGCTCGCGATCTCGTTCGCCATGTCGCAGTCCGCCAAACTCGACGTGTTTGAAGAGCGCGTGGAGGACCGCATCCGCAACACCAAGCACATCCCGTTCAACCTCGCGACGACCGGCTCGATCCAGTACTCGCAAACAGACATCTCGAAGCTTATCGGCCAGCTGTTCATCGAGCTCGCCGACGTCAACTTGCACTCGGACATTCTCGACGAACCCGACTTTTTGTGGGAAGATGACGAGTACGAGCCGCTCTACAAGAAGATGGTCAAGTACCTCGACGTGAACAACCGCGTCAAGATCCTCAACAAGCGGCTGGACATTCTCCGTGAACTGTGCGTTCGGTTTCATATGTGCGTATGCGATAGATCGGCGACTGACTTGACTTGGTGGTACGGATGGCAGCGTGGAGGTGCTGAATCAGGAGCTCACGCAGCAGCACGGCACGAAGCTCGAGTGGATTATCATCTGGCTGCTCGTGGTCGAGATCGTGATCTCGCTGGGCTGGAACATCCTCATCAAAGACCTGTTGGGCTTTTTCAACCGTCCTTGACGAGCGACCAGAAGTGAGGCACCGCTCGCGCGGGCAAGACTCTATCCGGGGGTGGGGAAGGTGGCATGTATTTTCTTCGTATATTTCTTGGTCTGTATGTTGGTCACAATACACAGGGAGGACTACCCCGTTTGTGTCATCTATCGGGTCTAGTCGAAAAATTTGGACGCGAACGTCAGGAACGCTGTGTGGCCGCGGATCTCGGCGTCCTTGCGCGCGATCACCGTGTCACCGTGGAACTTGGCATTCAGGCGGCGCTTCTTGGCCGAGATCGGCGCGTCCGCGCCGTCCGCGGCATCCGCTGCCGCCGCCGCCGTCTCGTCCGTCGCGCTGTCCTCGTTGCCGTTGCTCTCAGCCGTGGACTCGTCGGACTCGGCCTTGGAGTCCTCGCCCGTGGCACTCGTGCTGCTGGGCGTCGGGCCGAAGCCAAAGTCGGGCGTCGGCAGCTCCACCCGGCGCGCGCTGAAGGGCACGAGCCGCGTCTCGATAGTGCGGATCTCTACACATCACAACAAGCCACACACGGATAGGTTAGTCACTGAGCATGTATCCTGCAAGCTGCTACGCCAAACGTACTCTCGTAGCCGGCCTCGCGCAGCGCGTCGCAGGTCTTCTGGACCTGCTCGATGCACGGCGAGTAGCTCGCAAAGTGGCCGCCCTGCTTGAGCACCTTGGTCGCGTGGTGGATGGCCTGCCAGGGGCAGGGCAGGTCCAGGAACACGAGATCGATCGTGCCAGCGAGCTCGTCCGGGAAGCCGTCGCCGTAGGCGTCGCGGCAGTCGACCGTGATCACGTCGCTGAGCCCGTTGCGCGCAAACTCCTCCTCGGCGACCTGCGCGCGGTGCGGGTTGAACTCGAACGTGAACACGTGGCCGTGCGGCGCGACCGTGCGCGCGAACGACGTGGTCAGCGCGCCGCTGCCCGTGCCGCTCTCGACCACGCGGTGGCCCGCGCGCAGCGCCGCGCTGAACTGGATGGCCGACGCGTCGAGCGAGTACACGATCTGCGTGCGGTGGCGCAGCGCGCGGCTCCAGAGCTCGGGCGTGGGCGCCAGCAGCCGCATGTAGCCGCCGCGGCCGTGCTTGTCGCGCGACACGATCTTGGCGCCGAAGGGCTTGCCGATCATGTCGTTGTGGTGGAAGTCGCCGTGGCGGTTGTAGAACACCTCGCCGCGCGTCGCGTAGCAGTACGTGAGCGAGTTGTGGCTCTCGAACAGGATCACCAGCGAGCCCTCGGCGATCACAGCCGGACTGGACCACATGCCGTTCGGGATCAGCGCCGTGGCAGTCGCATCCGTGGCAGGAGTAGCAGACGGGGCCGTGGCAGGCGTGGCGGCGGCGGTCGTCGCGGCGGTCGCCATGGTCTCTCTTGATGGAATGGAGGACGCGGCTAATGGAGCCACCAACAGCTTCGAACCTGTGGTATACGATATAAAAACCTCTGTTGTTACATCCACTACTAATGCAGTACTCTCGGGGGAAATCTTGCATGAGGTTTTACGCCAGTAAAACCTCGCGTCGGTTTGCCGCTGGCGTTGTGGGCGAGCTTCCCCCTCGGATATTCGCCTTGAAGCAACCAAGGGAAACCAAAAGGGGAAACCACACCGAATGGGCGACGACGCGCTCTTCGCGCGGCTCTTCCTGGCGGCGGACGCCGAGCGCCAGGGCCGCATCGGCGGCGCGCAGGCCGTCGGCTTCTTCTCGCGCGCGGGGCTGCCCGTGGCCACGCTCAAGCAGATCTGGACGCTCGCGGACGACCAGCAGCAGCGCTTTCTAGATCGCGCGCAGTTTGACGTTGCGCTGCGGCTCGTGGCCATGGCGCAGCAGGGCCACGACGTGTTCGCGGAGGACGCCGTGGCGCGCGCCAAGGCGCTGGGCCCCGCGCTCGCGCCGCCGCGGTTCGCTGGTGAGCCGTGGAGCCCGAGATATGGAGGATCCAAGTACTGATAAAGGCTGCTTGTCTCCCCACAGAGGACGCGGTGGACGCGGCGGTCTACGCGATGGGCGAGGCCGACGACGCGCGGTACCAGGCCATTTTCGAGACGCTCGCGCCGGACCGCGACGGCTTCGTCGCGCACGGCGACGCGATGGCGCTCTACGCCAAGTCGGGGATGGCGCCGCAGGTGCGCTTTGTCGTGTTGTCGTATTGGATGGAGTTGGATATTTACGCTCTTTTTCTCTACGTGGTGCGCAACACAGGAACTCGAAGAGCTGTCGCTGCTGATGCAGACGCTCGCGCTTCACGGCGAGGCGCACGCGCGCGTCCACCGAGCCGAGTTTGCGATTGCGATGCATCTCATTGTGTGCCGCACCAAGCGCGGACTGGACAAGCTACCGCTCGAGTTTCCCAGCTATTTGTTCCCGCAGCTCGCAGTGGCTTCGTGGCGACCGGCACAATCTTCTTCGTCATCCAATGGGTTTGGCAGCGTAGCACCTCCGCGGATGCAAGCGGCGGTGGACGTAAATGCATTCTTGCACGACCACGCGTACACGGCGACGGCATGTACGTCTACGGGCGATAAGCTTGTCGCGTCAACGTCGACGATGGAGCTCCTTCAGACGCAGGTGCGTAGGATGTGCTGGTCCATGGCGCGGGTTCCACGTCTGCGATGAGTCTGACCCCCGAGCGTTTGCAGACACACCATCACGAGGCGACTAGCAAGGCGATCACGCAGACGGACGGGTCAAAGGACGCGTCGCGGAGGAACATGGAACGATTTGTGGAAGATCTGGTGTGCCAAGTGCAAGAGCTGCGCGTCAAAGTGCCGCCGGCTCTCACGATGGCGGTTGATACGGCGTCGGTCGACCAGCTGCAATCGCTCTTGCGTCAGCACGTGGAAACTATTCGCGGTGAAATCAACACTTTGGAACGAACGCGGTCCGCTAGTCAGCTGTCATCGTCATCACCTTCTCAGACTGGGATCGTGAGCGATACGTCAGAACTAGTGCGACGACTGAACGAGTTGAAGCAGCAACGCCGAGAGCTGGAAGATAGCCGGGATGCGCTGGTCATCCAACTTCAAGCGAAGCGTATCGAAACGATAAAGCCGCTTGCTCCACCGCCATCCTCTGACAGAACTTCGAGTCGAGTCGCGAGTCGGTACGAGAGTTTAACAGTCCACACGTCCCATGCCTTTGAGTCCTCATCTTCAAGTAGTGCGCGCCAAGATCTCTCCCTCCCTCCATCTCTGTTATCACCCCCCACTCAAGCGAGCCTCACGAGAGACTCAGCAGCCGAAGCGAGCAAAGAGTCACACAGCAGCGAATCACAGGCAGTGTTTGAGAGTGTGGCGTTCGAGTCGCCGAGAACTGACGTGCCTGCGCGAAGCCTCTTCTCTCCGACTGTCGATGACTTTGGCAAGATGGGAGCGTTCCCTAGCCCCGTGGCGAGTACGGGTATTTCGGCTGCAGCTGATTGGGAAAGTGGTAGTTCATTCGGTGGTGGTGGAACTTCCCTCGGTGACTTCGCTCAACTCGAAACCGAGCTGTCACAGCCAATAGCAACAAGTGATGGTTGGGGAGAGTCCACGTTTGAGCGGTCCTCAGCATCATCGACAACCGAGGGCTTTAGCTCCAGCTTTGATGCCTTCACGGGTGGTTCGACAGATGTTAATGCTTGGGGAACGTCCAGTGAACATGCCAATGTCACTTCGAGCTTCTCAGCGCCCCCGCCCCCGCCCCCACCCTCGCCACCGTCACTTTTGGTGTTCTCGCCTGTGTCGTCTCCACCTGTTCAAGTATCCTCGTCTTCACGGACATCATCTCGGTTTTTCACCGAAGAAGTGCCGTCAGCATCACCTACGGCAGTCGGAACCGCGCCGCCGAGCACATCGAGCGATCTGATCGCATCAGTTCTGGACTTCTTTCCTCGCCCCACTGCTGTTGAAGGTAGTTATTCCGGTCCCGAGTTCGACATATTCGCCCTGAGTGAAGCGTCGACATTCAGTGCATTAGATGCCGGTAACGAAATCGACGAAAATGTCCCAGATAACGTGGCTGCAACAAGTTTGGCTACTGCTGGAGGATCGAAGCCTGAATCAAGAACTTCGTCCCTTCGAAAAGACGGATCAAGCAAGAGTGTGGACTCACCGACATCGAAGAAAGCGGAGCGCGGAAAGAATACTCAGCCTAGCCGCTCTGTGCTTCAGCCTCCACCCGTGTCAAGCCCTGCCGTGAATATCAACGAGTCGTCGACTGATCAGAGTGCGGGTGTTTGGTCTGCATCTTTTGCTACTGATTTCGGGGCGTCAACAACCGAAACACCTGATACCAGCTCTCCAGGCTTCGGTTTCGGTGCCTTTGGCGATTCTTCTGATCCTGTGAGCGGCTCATCCAGCGGCTTTGACGGTTTCGGTTCGTTTGAGCAAGTGGATGGTGGCTCGTTCGAAGCGTCGTTTGGAGCGTTCGGAACATTTGAGACTCCTTCTGACGCTTCAGAAGTCGTTGAGAAACCCGAAGAAGAGCCTTCTTTTGGAGTCTTCGGAGCGTTCGGTGCGTCGGATTCTGCCACGAAAACTGGCTCCAGTGTCGGTTTTGACGGGTTTGACGCACCTGTGGCAGACGAAACCAAGCATGACTCCTTCAAGGTAGAGGCAGCGGAAGGTGACGGGTTTTCCAACTTCTCAACGTCTTTCTCGGCATTTCAGTCACCCTCTCAGGAAAACGACACTCCAGGTACATTTGGTGAATTCGGCACATTCGAACCGTCCACGTCCGGATTTGAAAACGAATCCTTTGGGTCGTTGGACACTACCGACGGTTTCGGAGCTTTCGATACATTCGAGGCCGTGGCTCCTTCGAGTGAGAGTGGTGGTGCTGCGGCGTCGACGAGCGCGAGCGGGTCTCGCAGCGCGTCGTTCGAGGTTGGCGGTGCTGGCGGTTTCGGTGCGTTCGA
>JAADWV010000178.1:0-57627 GCA_023336295.1 Pythium folliculosum
CGAGCTCCATGGTAGGGGAGTTTGAATGACTTCAAGTTTAGAATGGCTACCCTGTGGTGGGTTGCACGAATGTGCGGAATGTTACTTGAATGTTGCACTAGTCTAACTTCGGCGCCGAAGAAAACCAAATACCCTACTGTACTGACGTTTTGGGCACAGGACCTCTTCTAAGCTATGGAAGCTGCACGATACGTTACCATGGATACGGATCTGTCCATGGGCAAATGAGGTACAAAATATGACTGCTAAAGTGTGTTTGGCTTCACCACAGTTTCCCTTTTGGACGGAAAATCGAGTTCGTCCAACACAACGCAGCCACGCGACGTCGCGCGGCCCATGCCGTGGAGCCCGCAGATCGCACGATGACGGGCTGTGAACAGCGCCAGTGCGTGCGGTGACGCCCGGGGCGTCGATCGAGGTGCGTTGCGGGCGGTGAGTGCCGAGTGTCGCAAAACCAACGCGCTCTCTAATGCTGTCTCTGCTTGTATAGTTCTCTCTCGTTGTAGGTCGTCCGGGACGACTCGCTGAGGGTGTTCGTCAGCAACCGCCTCCTCTCTACGTGTGTCCGCACGCACGAACAGGTTGCCGTTGAAGTGATCGACAAGTGGAGGCGAACAGCCAGCTCTCACCGATACTACGCCGTGCCACGTCGGGCGCATCTTCGAGGCGTTCGAGGATACAAGCGCCTGGTTCTCTCGTACTTTGGGTACGGTCACGTGGCATCGCTCGTGCGATCTCTGCGCGGTCATGCCAAGGCCATGACCATAACGCTGGACGAGAGAGACCAAGGCCAAGTCCAGATTCCGCAGATGGGTGGCGCCGGTTTCTGTTTTTCGGCATGATGGTTCTTAAAAGTGCTGGGCGTTGTGTATGTGCGTTGTGTATACGCAGACCGCTCTCGGCGTCGCTTATTGTGTACGATCGCGCCCCCGGTATTATCCACCATGATTCAAAGGTGACCTTCGCTAGCTGTTCACGGGCGATGATGAGGTCAAGATGTCCGACTTGGAGGCTGACGACGCTGCAAGGGAGGTGTCTAAAGTCAAGACAGGGATCTTCTGGACCTACTGGTGTGAGTTTCATGGTTCTACCGCCGCATCGCGGCGGATATCGTGGGCACCGTCGAGCTGTAATATTGGCCAGGGTCAGCGCGGCCAGCTCGCACAGGCGCGACTCTCGGGAGACGTTCCGGTCCGAGAACGTGGTGCGCGAGATGCTCAAGCACCTCGTAAGTCCGTATCACGAGAAGACGGCTGCTCGAGTACGGGGTCCACGTCGCGCGAGAAAGAGGGCTACAAGAAAGTGATTTGCGTCGGGTGTGCGATGTACCCATATCACCTAGCGCAGGTGTTTCATCTCGTTGCGGAGGGGTTTCCTTCAAGGTCATCGTCATTTTGCCCATTTTCCTCCACGCCAAGAAGCAAGATGATGACGCGCGCGCTCTCGCGGGCGCTGCGCGCGCTCGCGGGCGCTGCGCGCGATCGGCAGGAGCTGCGCGCGCGGCTCGGCGCGTACCACGATGCGCTGCGACGCATCGGCGACATTGAGACCACCGTGATCCGCGAGGACGACGACTTCTGGTGGGTGAGCGCCGCTGCTACCTGGCCGCATCGCGGCCGCAACCTCTGGGATACGAGTGTCGCCGCCATCTGGCGGAGCGGCACCAGCCTCCATGCCATGGCCGAGGGACTCGCGCTGCTTCGTGCGCTCGCGAGCATCGACAGTGGCGCGTTCGGCGACGAAATGCGAGTAATTTGGCCGGCGATGGCCACGGGAAATGACCGCGATCTCGCGCTGCACCGCGGCGTCACGCTCGGCCTTTCGTTTGTGGTCCGCCAGAACGACGATACCGATCCGATCATGGAGCGCGTGTCCCGCGTCCAGCCGCCGTCGACGCGATTCCACGACGACATAGCATGGCTCGAGCAGGCGCTAGCGGCGGCAGATTACCGGCTCGTCTCCTGCTGTGACTTTGCGCCGATTCCAGTGTGGGTGCGCCGGGTGTTGAACAGTTGGACAAATGGTCCGACATTGCAAGCGGTTTCTGTGCGTCGGATCGTGCACCACGTGGCCGCCCAGTGTGACGCCGGCGAAGAGGAAGACCACATAACGAAGGCATCCAGCAGCTCAAGGTTCAAGATAGTGAGACTTGATGTCCCCAACGTCGTGACGCTGGTGACCTACGTCGAGCCACTGGCGTGGTATTTGAGGCTCGCAGAACTCGGCATTGCTCTTCGCCACCTCCCGCCGATCGAAGTCTGCTTGCTACCGTTGGCCCCTTGGGACAGCTTGCAGTCGGTTGCCTCGATTGCGCTGCCGCTTGCTATGGTGCCATCGCAATATAGGGACAGTGTGCCCGCTGAAGCCGTGGGACTGGCTCCTGCAGTTCTCTCTGCAGTGCAAGTGTGGAGCGATGTGGAAACTCTTCACATTCTGTGTAGAGACTCCCGAGATGGCCGACTGAGATACGGAGCTCCACAAGGCCTTCACAATTTGTGGCAGTGGCTCGCGTACTCGTTGTTCAGCGGTCACGCGCAGCATGAAGTCAGTGAGTTGCACCTGAACCTCACTTACCTAGTGCTCGATCTGTCCATGCCATGGATCAAGTGGTGCGCTCCGCGCATCCGCTGGCAGTTCTCTTCGGGACCACGTTTGAGGAGGATCGCTGGATCTTGGCCTCGCAGTTCCTCGTGGGCGATCCTCGCGTGAGAATGTCCGACAACGAACGGACGCGCGTCCACACAGATACGGCATTTTTCGTGCGCGTGATCGACCGAGTGGAGGTAGAAGGTGGGGTGTGGTGGCGCGTGCTGCTCCCAGGACGCGGCGAAGCCTGGGTTAACGGGGGCGAGGTGACAGAGGCTACACCAGATGGTGTGGAGGTCCACACGACGCGATTACCGGTACCACTCGACTACGTTTACATCTCGATCGACCGTCTCACTGAAAGCAACGCCACAGCGTCCCCCTCACTACTGGAGCTCATAAACGACCACGTCAGCAGGGTTGAGATGAGCATCAGGAGCACAGGGGAGGTTGATCCTGTCGGATGGACGGTGGCTCTAATGCGTATCTGCCCCAAACTTCGAAACCTCACGCTTCACGGCTTTGGAGCAATCACACGCTTACGTCCCTACGCGGACGCCGCCGCCGCAGGTTTTTTTTCTCTGGTGTCTCTTCGCATTCAGTCGACTATTGGCGCGGCGAACAGTGACATCATCGATTTCCTCGGCGTGCTCAGCGATGTGAACCACCCGCTCACCAAGAAGCTGAAGGAACTCGAGCTTGACGTTTTCGAAGACCGAGACATCCCTACCGATTTCAGCGCCGCGTGGCACAGCATGCTACGACTCAATCGGAAACTGCGCTGGATCCGCCTGAACCTCACGGGGTCGAGGTGCGTCGAGCGGAGCAATGAACCGGTGGTCATTTACAACCCACTCCCTCTCGCCAGCAAAGTCGCTTTCCTAAGTGTCATCCGCGGCCAGCCGATTCACGACGGCTGCGCGCGGTACAGACTTGACAGCAACGTGCTCGAGCTCGTGTTCGCGTTTGCCGGCGAAGTGGAGGTTGGTGCGACTTGTTTTGGTTGGCGGTAACGGGCAGTAGCTAACTTCTGTCGACAGGTTCGTCGGGTCTCCGTCATTTTCGACAGGTCGAAGTTGAACATGATTAAGAAGGATCGGAAGGTTCGAAAATCCGCCTCGAACTCACACACCTTCGTCTTCCCCACCGCAGCCCAAGCCAGTCCACGTTCAAGCGACTTTTATCCGCCCTTCATGTTCAGAGGCGAGCGTCCCTCTGCTTGCTTGCATCTCCTACACTATGTCTCCGCCAACAGACATTAATTTGATCCCGAGCGAGTCCGTTACACGAGTCCGTTTTACTGCGCCCACCTCCGTCGCCACCGTAGACTTGGAACACTGGAACTCAAAGGAGAAGACACTCGCGGCCATCGAAGTGCCCCAGCGTGGGGACAGTGAGCTTGCCTGCTTCCCAAAGAGCAGCCTAGTGGAACACAATAAACAAATCCGTAGGTTGATGGGCCATGGACACCTGTAGACAGACGTTCTATCCGTCCAAGCGCAGCAATCGTTTGAGGGATCGGATTATGGGCAAACGCATGCACAGCTCTTTCACAACTACTCGCATGCAGGATTGGGATATCGGTGTACACTACACGCGACGGCTACCGACGGGGATCTCTAGAGGAGGTGCGACTTCATCAGCGCCTGGTACTTGCGGTACACCACGAACGCGCCGGCGCCGAGGCCGATCACGAGCAAAAAGAACGGCGTCTTCCAGCCGCCGGTCGCGCTCGCGTTCTCCGTGAGCTCCTTGGTGATCTTGTAGTTGACCTCCTCGCCCAGGTCGCGCTGCTTCTCGTCGAGCGCCGAGTCGATCTGCTGGCCCACCTTCTGCTCGATCTCGGCCACGCGGCGCTCGTTGTCCTGCTCCTGCTGCTTGAGCTTGGCCACGTTGTTCACGGTCTTCTCCTTGAGGTCCGTGAAGCGGTGCTCGGCCTGCACGCGGAAGTTGCTCAGCTCCTTCTGGAGCACCGCGATGATGCAGTCCGTGCCGCAGTTGGGCGAGTCCAGCCACTTCTGGTAGTCCTTGGAGACCGAGTGGAGGATCACGTCGGCGTCCACGGCCGCGGCGGCGTTGTCCGAGGCCTCGGTGAACGCCTCGAAGCGGATGATGTCGTGGTTGTCGGCGAGCGCACCCGTGGCGCCCGTGATGCCGATCGTGCGCGTGCGCAGCCAGTCGGCCTCGAACGGCAGCTCCACCTCCTGGCACGCGACCCAGCGGCCGTTGCTCTCGGCGTCCACCTCGACCGTGAGCTGCGTGCGCGCGATCTTGACCTTGATGCGCGACATGCTGTGCACCGGGTCGAACGCCGCGCTCTTCTCGTGGAAGCGCACGGCCGCGTCGCAGCCCACGCGCGGCTCGTCGTTCATCTGCGCGGTGGTCTTGGTGCCGTCGTTGACCTGGATGCTCACGTCCTTGTGGCCGCCGCGGTGCTCCGGGTTGTTGAACGTGTCGATGACGATGCCGACGCCGTTGAACTTGTCGAGGAAGCCGTGGTTCGGGCCCAGCACGTAGCTGCTCTGCTTGGTGAACCAGAGCCCGATGCCGTCGCCGAACCAGCGCTTGCCCTGGCCCGAGATGCGGAACGTGAGCACGGCCGAGAACTCGTCGCGCGCGAGCGGCTCGCTGTGCCACAGGTAGCCGCGCTTGCTCTGGCGGTCGGTCGTGAGGCGCACAAAGTGCTTCTTGACCTCGGCGCTGCCGCCGTGGGACCACGTGTCGTTGACCACGCGGCGGCCGTCCGCGTCCACCTTGTCGAACGGCGGCTTGAACGACAGCTCCTCGATGCGCTCGGCGCGGGCCGACGGCGCGAGAAAGGCGGCGCAGACGCACAGCGCCGCCGAGAGGAGCGAGACGCCGCGCATAGTGAGGATGGAGGAAGAGGAGAAGGAGGAGGAGGAGGAGCGGAGGGGAGCCGGCGGCGGAGCGGAGAGCAGCGTCGCGTGCCGAGAGGCGCTCGTTGGGGATCGGATCAATTCCGAGCGTGACGTGGAGCGAGCGGAGCGCCGTTCGGGGCGACACGAAACCTGTATTGGGAGATACTCAAATACCAAAGGTGTCACAGTACGCTTCCAGGCAAAAGAGTCGGATCTGATTCCGCTTCCGCTTGCTCTCCCTCGAATGAGTGCCCTACGAGGAATTGCACCACGGTTTTGAGGTTTATTACACATTCCGCGAGAGATGAACACGCCGTGGTGTGGCGGCCAAGAGCTCACGTTGCTCCCCGTTGGAGATTTCGAGAGAGAAACGATGCAGGCAGGCAGTCCGAACGCCGAGGCATCACAGCAGCAGACCACACCATGGGTTGAACCTCACCAGAGACGAGTCCAGAGTCCAGTGGTGAACGAGACCCACACTTCAGTTCAGAGCTCAGCAAGTGGTCATTTACCACTAGCCAACAAAACCTCAGTGGAGCCATTTCACATGCTAAGTGAGACCTGGCGAGTAGCTCACGCGAGGGTCTGCTAATCGACCGGTCGTGTTGTATCAAAAAGGTGTAGGCAGCCATCGCTGCCAGCGACGGCGGCGGTGGAGCAGGAGGGACCACGAAGGCGCATCCTTCTTGTGGCCAGGCACTGTGGTTTTTGGTCGCTTTGGTTCTAGGCTGGTTGCCATTCCCCCCATCTTCGTTAGGAAAAACCTTAAGGTTATATTTGCCATCTCCTGAGGTTATTTCTACCGACTGCCCCTTGTGGTGGTGTGTCAGAAAGAAGCCGTGGACTTGGGGCGGGGTTTCCCTCACGGAAAAGCATCGGAGCATCGAGTCCGGCGCGAACGCGACGGCCCGACTGCGACTCTCTCTCTCCGCGCCGACGGCTCCAGCTGCGCGACGACGCCGCGCGCGACCGCGAGACGCCCCCGAGAAGAAAGCGCGCGATCTCTGCTTCCCGACGAGGTGCCACTCGTCCCGCGACGCCTCCGCTTTCCGCTGTTCTCGCCGCCTTCCCCGTCGACGTTTCGACCGGCCGGGATGGAATACGAAGTGCTCTGGGGCGACGGGCCCCTCGGGCTCACGCTGCGGCCCGACCTGGGCGAGGACATGCCGCCGGTCGTGGGCCGCATCACGCGGCTCGACTCGGCCGCTGCGCTCGCGAAAGTCGCGGTCGGCGACATGCTCGTGAGCATCAACGGCATCGACACGGCCCGCCAGGGCTACGACCACGTCGTGGACCTGCTCCAGAAGATCCAGCGCCCGGCGACGCTGCGCTTCCGCGTGCCGCGGCCCGTCTCGGGCACCATGTCGGGCGTGCCGCGCGTGCCCAGCATGTCGCGCGACCCGTCGATGCGCCACCAGCGCGCGCACCGCGACCCGCGCGGCTCCACGGCGTCCACCTCGTCGGTCTCCTCGACCGGCTCGGCCGGCGGACTGCCCATGGCGCCGCCCCGCAAGAACGAGCAGTACACGGTCGTGTGGACCGAAGGCCCGCTGGGCATGATCCTGCGGCCCGACGACGACGACGTCCACGTGCCCTGCATCCGCAAGATCACGGGCAAGGGCGCGGGCACCGGCATGGAGCGCGCCGCCGTTGGTGACGTGCTCGTCGCTGTGAACGGCCAGGAGACCAAGTCGTTGGGCTTCCGCAGCACGATCTCGCTGCTCAAGACCATCCGCAAGCCGGCCGTGCTCAAGTTCAAGCGGATGCATCGCCGCGTGTCGCGCCGTCGCTCGTCCCGCGAAGACGACGCGACCAACGGCAACGGCGGCCACCCGACGTCCAACTCGATCTCGGGCGGTGTGCCGCCTCCTATGCCCAGCGGCGGCAGCGTGAGCGCGCCCAAGGAGTACGGCGCGTACGACATTGTGTGGCGCGAAGGAGACCTCGGTCTCAAGCTCAAGCCGGGAGACCGCGACGTGCCCGTGCTCAGCAAGCTCACGGGCAAGGGAACGGCCAGTGGACTGCAGAACGCCAACGTTGGCGACGAGCTCGTGTCGGTGAACGGCGTGCTCGTGGAAGGACAGGCGTACCACGACACGCTGCGTATGCTCAAGCACTCGGTCAAGCCGGCGGTGCTGCGCTTCCGCCCGGGACGCGACCGTCGTGCGTCGGGAATGTCGATTACCTCGATCTCATCAACTCGTTCGGCGCCCAGCACGACTAGCGAGCACATGCGCGCGCGCAGTGGTCACGTGCCGATCTACGACACGGGTCGCAAACCGCCGCCCTCTTCTGGCTTGCAGCGCTCTACGTCCTCGAAGCTGTCGCGGTCGCCGAGTGGTGAGCGCAAGAAGAAGAAGCGCATTCCGCTGGACCTTGCGAAGGAACTTGTTGCTGCGTCACAGGGTATTGAGCTCGAAAGCGCCATGTTTGCTGGACTTCCCATTCTTGCCATCCAGGAGGGTACCAACGAGGCTCACCTGCTGCGAGTGGAGGCGAAGATGTGTATCACTGCGAAGAAGGACCAGACGAGGAACGGACTTACGCCGAAAGAAGCACTGCTGCGCGCCGAGGAGGAAGCACGGGTGTTGCAGGAGGCGCTTGAGCGCGTTAAGAACCAGGCCAAGGCGTACGAGACGGCACTTGAGCACCAGAAGAAGGAACAGTTGATCAAGACTGCCACGCAGAACAAGTCGGGCGAGGTGGTGAAGAAGCACAACATTCTACTAGACGAACTGGCCGGTGCTATTGCTGGCCTCAAGCGCGACTCGTACAGTGACGTGGACGTTGTGCCTATGCAGCTTGGCAACGAAGAGGAAATGCAAGGACTCATGGACGATCTACAGAGCGTGATGAACATCCCAGTTGTCGTGCCATCGACGAAGTTTTGCGCCGAATGTGGTGCAAGCGAGAAGGACTCCAAGCTTGATCTCGACGATGACGGCCAGTACTACTGTACCGACTGCTGGGATAACTTTCTTAGCGCCCCTGGTGCGAACTCGGTTCCCGCTTCTGAACCCGAGGTTATTCCCTTATCTCCACCTGCTGCCCCTGTTGTTGTTCCTGTCGTCGCCGAAAAGAAGCCCGAACCGACGTATTCCCCACCGCAGCCATCGCTCACGAAGAGCGAGAGCGCGACCTCGTCGCTCGGAAGATTATCATCCGTGGAGCGTGAACAGGAAGAGAAGAATGCGCGCGTTGAGGCCGAGAAGAAACTCATGGAACTCAAGGAGCTGAGACGTACGGGCTCGACGAGGTCGCTCGAGCGTCAGTCATCCAGCATGAACGCCGCCGACCGAACGCGACGAGAGCGACGCGGCTTGGAAGAGTTGGCTCAGGCGCTGCTGGAAGAAGAAGAACGTGCACGTGCCGAAGGCAACCTCACACTTGCCAAGAAGCTTAGTGCACAACGAGCTCGTACGATGGCCGAAGCCAAAGCAGAGCAGCAGCAGAAACGGAATGGTCTCGGCCACTTTTCATCGATGCGCGACGTGTTGGAGACGAGCGAGCCCGAGTTCTCTCGGTTCTACAAGAACGGCAGCAAAAATGGCTCGAGCGGCATGAGCAGCAGCTACGACGGACCGTCATCTGCAATTGCCGAGGCTGCCGCCGATGACGATGTGCCTCCGCCTGTTGGTCTCAAGCGGTCGGTGACACTCGATTCGCCTTACGCGACGTCCTCAAAGCCGCTAGAAGTTGTAGCAGCGACGACTGCTGTGGCTGCTGCGGCGTCGGAGGCGGAGGTTGCTGCTGTGGTGAACGACTACGACGACGTGGACGAAGACGAGGAGGCGGAAGACCAAGTGGACATGAGCGATGGCGAGAACGACGTTTTGCGCGAAGTGGAGGAGAAGAACTTTGCGCTGGCCAAGCAACTTGGCGAAGCGCACAACGTGATTGAGCGAGCGCGACAGTCGATCATGCTCTCGGGCGACGAGAGCGCCGAGGAGATGTCGTCGGCACTTGGTCTGACCGAGGACCAGATTAGTTTATTCAAGAAGCTAACAAGCCAGGCCGACGAGCGGATGTCGACCGTGGACCGGCTGCATCCAGAAGACGAGGATTCGGACTCGGAAGACTCAGACTCGGACCAGTCAGAGAAGAGCGGCGGTGGCGACGACGACGATGAGGAGGACGAAGGCGTGTGGATCTAAGTGCCCTGTTTCCCCGCCATCGACGAACGCCGTGAAGTGCCGTGTCCGTACGTAGTAGATACCCCCTTTCGCGACCGTCCTCGCCCCCCGCTGCCGTCGTGTATCGGGCAGCGCCGGTGGCGCAGACGTGTGGCGTGTTGTGGCCGTAAGCCTCCCCTTTTTAGATTGCAGATACACATCGCCCATGCCGTAGAACTGTCCGTCACCACGCCAAATTCCCCATTATTTCTCGTGTCAAGTTACTTTCTCTAGTACAGTCTCCTCTCATCCAAAATGCAGCCAACCCCGCGTGCGGCTCGAGGAGAAGCTGTAGCAGCAGCACCGCGGCAAGAAGAAGATTGGCACCATCGAGGGCTCTCCAAACAAATCCAAGATGAAAGGCACCAGACCAAGAGAAGTAGTAGTTGTACAATGTCCACACAAGCCGTCGAGGCCGGCGTTCACGCTGGCGGCCTCCTCCAAGACACGTCTGACGTCGGCACGACGCGGCGTCGCCTAGCGAGGTAAACTCCACGCTCACTTTTTCTTCTTGCCGCCTCCTTTGCCGCCCTTTTTCTTCTTGTTCTTCTCCATCTCGAGTTTGGCCTGGAACTCGGCCGCCTTGCGCGCCGCGAGCTGCCGCAGCCTGTCCTCCTCAAGCTGCTGGAGGCGCTGGCGCTCTTTCTCCTGCTCCTCGCGCTCGAGCTGGCGCTCCTGCTTGCGCTCCTCGATCCACGCTTCCTATAGACAAAAGCCATCAGTGACACTGACCGCATTGTCTAACCCAACACCCGTTCAAACGTACATGCTCTTTCTGGCGCAGCTGCTCGTCCTGCCGCGCGCGCTCCTTGCGGGCGGCCGCGAGCTGCGCCTGGCGGAGCTGCACCTGCTTGTCCTCGCGCGCGTCGAACGCCGCGCGGTTCTTGGCGAGCTGCGCGGCGATGCGCGCGCCGTCGGCGCTCCCGATGCGGTTGTTGCCCACGTCCACGCAGAGCAGCGCGCGGTTCTTCTCCACGCCCTGCGCGACCAGCTTGCCGCCGTCCGTGCCCAGGCGCGTGCGCCACAGGTTGAGCGTCCGCAGCGTCGTGTTTGAGGTGAGCGCCGAGCTCAGCGCCGCGACGCCGCTAAAGTCCTTTTCGTCGTCCGTGAGCGGGTTGCTCTCAAGCGAGAGGAACACGAGCGCCTGGTTCTTGGTGAGCGCGTCCGCGAGCTCGCGGCACGAGGCCGGGCCCAGCGCGTTGCCCTCGAGGTCGAGCCGCTGGAGCGTCGCGTTCCGCGCGAGCATGGCCGCGAGCGACTTGCCGGCGGCGTCGTCAAGCCTGTTCCGTGCGAGCGTGAGCGCCGACAGCGAGTGGTTGAACACGAGCGACTTGCACAGCGCGCGCGTGCCCACGCTGGTCACGCGCAGCGCCGCGTGGCGCGGCGTCTCGTGGCGCTGCACGAGCTGGAGCCACACGTCGAGCGCCGCGTCGCGCGCGAGCTCGGCCACTTCCTCGCGCAGCTCGCGCTCGCGCTCCATCTGGCGCCGGTGGACCGTCTCCTTGAGGTACGCGCGCGCCGCGAACTGGACTTTTTGGTGCATGCGCGATTCCTTCTCGGCCCCGTGCTCGCGGTTGAACTCCTCCTGGAGCCGCGCGGCGTCGTCGTTGTAGAAGCCCTTGGGCTGGATGCCGCGGTCGATCATCTCGCGGCGGATCTCGTTCTGCGAGAGCGCGAACGCGTCTGGCGGCAGCGAGTCGTCGGGCGTCACGCGCGCCAGGATGGCGTCGCGGTCCGGTGCCGCGAGCCGCGCGAGGTCGATCTCGGCGTTGTCCTCGAAGCCCGCGTCGCGCGCGCCGCCCCCAGCGCCGCCCAGCAGCAGCGCGTCCATGGTGTCTTCCGCGATGTTTGGAGCTCTTCGTGGGAAGGATCTTGAAGAGACGCCGAGCTACAGAGGAGTGATGGTCATCCATTTTCTGCCAATGCAAACGATCTATTCGACATTACAGCCAATCACAAACAAGATCCCTTCGTTGTTGAGCCCTGGCCTAGTCGGCCATCGTCGTGGTCGTGGTCTTGCTGCGCTTGGTGACCTTGAGGTACTTGGTCGAGACGCTCTCGGTCGTGTGGACTGCGCCTTCGAGCGCCTCCGTCGTCGTCGTGGTGGTAGTAGTAGTAGTGGTCTCGGCCGTCTCCTCGGGAGCCGTGAGCTGCTTCGGCGCGTCGGCGCCGTCCACGTTGGCCTGCTCCTCCTCGCCGGGCTGGCCAAACTCATTAGTGCGCGAGGCGTCCACGGGGTACTTCCAGCGCTGGTAGAGGTAGATGAAGAAGATGAGGTCGTCGCGGAAGCACGAGAGCCGGTGCATCCACGGCATCTTGATCACGAACGCAAAGAGGTCGTCGATGAACGTGTTGAGCGACTTGTAGACCATGGCGCGCCACGGCAGGTGCGCGACCGACTTGAGCTTGTAGTTGATGTACAGCTGCGGCGTCATCATGATGAAGCCGAACATGTACACAAAGCTCGTGAGCGACTTGACGACCCACGAGTACCAGCCCTTGTGCTCGCCGAACGCGAGCGAGTACACGGCGTACCCGACGATCAGTGGGTACAGCACGTACGACAGGTGCGCGACGGCCACGCGGTCGTGCTCGGCCGTGGGCGAGTCGGCGTAGCTCTCGACGCCCGAGACCGTGAGCTTGTTGTTGGCGTCGCGCGAGACCACGACCGCCTTCTTGATCTTCCAGCACTCGATGATCAGCGACACGAACGAGCTCATGAGCACCATCCACGACGTGTCGTTGTCCAGCAAATACAAAAAGATCACGAGCTGGAAAAACGTGTTGAGCGCGATCGAGCGTAGCGAGAGGCCCGCGAGCGACTTTTGGTTCTTCCAAAAGCTCACGTCGTTCTTGAACGCCAAAAAGTCAAACAGCGAGTGGAGCAGCGACACGACCATCGTGACCGCGAGCAGGTACGGGTTCGTCTCGATAAACATGCGCTTGATGCTGTCCGTGTCGCGCTTGGTGGTCGCGCCGGCGGCCTCCTGGTTGCGAAAGTTCTGCTCCATCTGCGTGTACAGCGCAAACTTGTACACGGGCAGCGGGTAGAACGCGAGCGCGAGCGGCAGCGTGGTCGTGGTCTTGTTGATCAGCAAGAGGTTCTCCTCGAGCGACCAAAACTCGTTCGGGTACAGGATCGGCGCGTACGTCTGCGACTCCTTGTCGAGGTCCAGGAACGGCGCGAGGAACGGCGGAGGGCGCACCTGCGCCGAGAACACGGTCGTGTCGAACACGACGTTGAGCAGCACCGACGGCTTCCACATGGCCACAAACGTCGTGTCGACCACGGCGTCCGCCTCGGCCTCCACCACAGCAGTCTCGTCCGCCGCCGCGTCGTCGTCCTCTTGCTTGGCCTGCAGCAGGTTGCGCGTCTTGACGACCTTGGGGCGCGGGCGGAACGTCACGAGTTCCACGCGGCGGTAGGTGGTGGCCGTGCGCGCGTAGTCGGCATCCTGCGGGTTGGGCGAGAAGCCGGCTTTGGTCAGGAACACGTGCGCAAACAGCGAGCCGTTCTGAGCGCGCAGCGCGTCGTCCAGCGTCACGTTGAGCTCCTGCGTCCACTGCGCATCCTCGCGGTGCGGGTTGCCCGCGGACGAGTACGTGAGGTCCTTGAGCTGCCAGCGCAGCTGCTCGCGCTCGGCGTCCGCGTCCAGCTCCGCGAACGAGAACACGGGCGCCGGCGACACGTACACGCGCAGCGCCATGGCGTCACCGGGCGCAAACGCGTTGCGGAACGCGAGGCCGCGCGCGGCCACCTCCGACGACGAGGAAGAAGGCGGAGACGAGGCGAGTGGAGAGGCCGCCGGCGAGGGCGCCGCGTCGAGCACGGCGTTGTGCGAGGGGCCGGCGTTGGGCACTTGGTTGCTGAAGCCCATCTTGCCCATGAAGGTCTGGAACGCGTACCACATGAGGAAGACGCGCAGGATGGGCCACGCGCGGTCCAGCAGGCCCTGCGGCGGCGCCGGCGCGGCGCCCGACGCGCTGCCGTCGCCGTTGATGTCGCCCTGCTGCACAGCCGCCATCGTTGGGTTTGGAGCTGCTCGGCACTTCGTTGGGAGGTGGCAACGTTGGGACCTCGCCAACGTTGGCGGGACCTGCGAGAGGGACAACAGACGGAACTCGACGCGACTCGTTGGAAACGTCTGATTGGATGAAAATATATATAGCCTATCAAAATCGGTTTCAGAAAATTTGGAGATCAGCTTTTTTTCTGCGACGTGTGACGCGAGAGGAGCAATGCGGGATGCGGCCTAATGACGCACAGCTCCACGGCATGGGCGATGTGGATCTCTACAGACGGGAGAGGGGAGACACACGGCCGCAGCACGTCGCGCGCAAGGCCGCCGCGCTCGAGGTGGAAAGGCACAAGGTCAAAACAGGGCGGCGAGAAGAAAACGGGAGCGAGCGAGCAGTGGATTATCTCATCAGGCGACGCCGCGCCGCGCCGACGCCGGACGTGTCCTCGTGGCGGACGCCGGTCGCGACGGCTTGCGTGAACTGCTCGTACTGCTGCTTTTTGTCTGATCTCCTCCCGGCTTCGTGGCCGTTTTCGTCGTCTTGGACTTCGTTTTCTTGGGTGAGCCCTTGCTGGAGCCTTTCTTGGTCTTCTTGCGGCGGCGCTGCTGCTGCAGCTTCTCCTCGAGCCGCACGCGCCGCCGCGTGAGGAAGCCGCGCACGAACGCCTGGAGCCGCGTGGTGAATTTGAACAAATTGAGATCACGGCGGCGACGGCGCGCCTCCTCGGCCTCGCGCGCGCACTGCTCCTCGAGCTGGTGGTGGCGGTCCTCGTCCACGCGCTCAAAGTAGGTTGCGAGGCGGGCGACGTCGCTTGCCGCGTCCAGCGCCTCGTCCTGGGCGAGCTCAAGCGCCTCATCGAGCGCCGCCATCTCGTCGTCGTACCGGGCGAGCAGTTCGTTGAGATCCGCGACCGCGCGGGCCACACGCCGGCGATCGTCGCCCTCTTCGGCCTGGTGCGCGTCGGCCACGCGGCCGTCCACACGCGCGAGCGCCAGCGCGCGTTCATGGACGCCCACTTTGTCGGATTCAAACTGCGTGCGCAGCGCCTGCGCATCGTGGTCGCGTGTGCGCAGCGTCGCGCGGAGCACCTCGGCCGCGTGGCGCTTCGTCTCGGCGAGCTGCTCGCGCAGTTGCGAGATGCTCTTGACGTGCGCGAGCGCGTGTGCCTGGCGGGCCTCGCGCTCGGCCGCAAGTTCAAAGCGCAGCTGCGCGGCGTCGTCGTGGAGCTCGACGAACCGCTGGGCGGCGTCGCGCAGCGCGCGCTGCTGCTGCTCGTCCTGCTCGGGCGAGGTCTGGAACGCGCGCTCGCGCAACACGATGAGGTCCGTGAGCACGTGCACGAGCGCGGCCGCGTCCGGCGAGATCCGCGTGGCACTCAGGCGACGAAGCGCGTCACGAGCGGGCTTGTCGTGCTACGGATGCGGATTTCCACGAGGTGAGACCGTGTCGAACGACACCGGGCACGAACAGTCCAATCACGCACCGTGAGCACGTTGACCACGTGGTGGAGACTGCGTGGGAACCGCAGCGCGTCGTCGTGGTCCCAGCCGTCGTCATCGTCCTCTTCATCCTGATCTTCGTCGCCTTCTCCGCCCACCGCCTCGTCCGCGTCGTCATTGTCATCGTGTTCATCAAAGCCATGTGCTTCGTCTACCTCTGGCCGCTCAGCGGGGACGTCGCCTCCGGGCGGCTTGGAGACGCAGCGCTGGCTGCTTGGGCGCGTGGACGTAGCCACGCTAGCCCGGCGTTGCTGCCGCTCGACCGCCTGCTTGGCCAGTGACGCCTCGAGTCGAAACTGCGGCCGCCAAAGCAGTCCCGAGCGTCAGACAATCGGTTTCTTCCTCGTCATGTTGGCCGCAACCAAGGAGCCCAGTGACGTACATGCGACGCGAGCGCGTCGTGGGCCTCGCGGGCCAGCGGCGTGGCCACACTGCGGCGGTCGTGGTCATGGTCGTGGTGTTGGTCGTCGCCGTCGTGCGCGCCGAGCAGGAACGCGGCGAACGAGACGCTCGTCTCAGGCGTCGGCAGCGTCGCGAGCAGCTCGAGTGCGCCTACTGCGCGCTCCAGCACGGCCACGAGCCGCTCGCTCTCGACGCCCACGCCGCCCACGGCGCCCACGGCGCCCGCAGTGGCTGCCGTGACGAGCATCGATCCTTCACTTGCGAGTGAGTGTGGCTGGGCTGGCGGCCGGACGGAACACCTAATTATACGAACGAGGCGGTTGCGACGCGAGACCCAGTGCTCTCGGACGGACACTCACGGGCGGCCACGGCCACGGCCGCGGTGACGCCCGACTTGATCGGCGCTGTCGCTGCTGCTGCTGTCGCTGGAGTCGCTGTGGTCCGAGCTGCTGGAGCTGAGACCGTCGTCCACACCGTCCACAAGGCCCATGGCGACCTCGTCGATGGCTTGCTGGACAATGAGGTCCACTTGGCTGAGCGTGGATGGCGGCGGCCCGGGCGGTGGGGACGGCGGTGTCGTACCGTCGCCGCCATTGCCACGGAGCCGCTCGAGGCGCTGCTGGAGGCTCTCGAGCGATGGGGCCGTGGGCTTGGCGTTGCGCAGCGCGTGGAGCCGCAGCGAGAGGTCCTCCGTGTCCACGCGGCGCTCGCGCTGCGCGCGGTCCACGTCGCGTGCGTGCGCAAACGTCCGCAGGTCGCTGAGTCGCGTGTTGATGGCCACCGGCGGAATTGTCGACTGCGGTGCGGACGTTGTGGACGCCGGCGGTGGCGGCGGCTCGGACACGTCCACCGTGGTGGCCGCGATGGCCACGGCCGCGCGTGGCAGCGCCTTCTCCATCTCGAGCACCTCGGCGGCCGCGCGAATCTCACGCCGCGCGTCGAGGATCCGCGCCCGCAGTGCCGCAACGTCCGCACCCACGTGTGGCTGCGCGGCCAACACCGCGAGCGCGTGGTCGGCGGCCACATACGCCGTGAGCGCGTCCACAACGTGGCCGCGCTGCTGCATGGCGCGTGCGCTCTCGAGCAGTGCGAATGCTCGGTCCATCGCAGTGGGCGCAGCGGCCGCAGTCGGTGCCGGTGGGGACGGCGGACGAACCAGCGCGGCGTGCGGACGCGTCGGAGAGCCCGCGGCCGCGCAGGAGGGCGGCGAGGCGGCGGTGGCCGCGAGCACCTCCTGGATCAGATGCACGAGGTGGTCGCGCGCGACGTCCGTGTCCACATAGAACGCCAGAGTGGCCCGCGCGGCCGCCGTGTGGTACAGCATGGCGCGCCGCACGTCCTCGACGGCCTTGACGTCGACGTGGACCGCTGTGGGGGGCCACACAGAACAAAAGACGCGGGCAATCAGCCAACGTGGGAGCGGGAGCCAGTGGCGGTTGTGGCGGTACGTACGCTTCTTGGCGACCGGTGGGACGTCGGCCGTCGGCCGCGGATCGAGCTGGTAAACGCTCGTGGCCACGACGGCCGCGAGGTCGCCCAGCTGCAGGTGGAGCATGGGCCGCGCGGCCGCGTCGTCCACCACGCGCGCGAGCCACATGCTCAGCGGAGCTTTGGCCCACTTGGCGCCGAAGCCGAACGAGAGGTAGGACGGCGTGGCCGGCACCCACACGTCGCCCGTGAACACGGGCACCGAGTGGGCGTCGGGCGTCGGGGGTTTGGGTGGGGACGCCGCGCGCGCCGGCGGCGACCGCAGCGAGAACGACATGCGCGGCATGGCTGTGGACGCGGTGGCTGTGGACGGTGGGAACGCAGCGGTTGTGGCTGTGGTTGCGGCTATGGGCGACTGCGGCCCATGCAGCGGCGGAGACGGCGCACGTCGCGGCCACATTCCGGGTGGTCACTCGCTTCGTGTCCAACGTGTTGGTTGACCACGGTGCCCTGATCATGAGAGAGTTGGACACTGACCAACACGGCCAAGCGAGTTAAGAACATGGTTACGATAGTCATTGACCCTCTTACCAGTTCGTTGCTCTTTTCTCAGTACATTTCGACACATGATGTGGCTGATGTGTCACACATCAGTCCATCACTAAACGTACTAACTTAAGGTGATGATATATTGACGCGGCCAAGGCTGCCCTCTCTTTACGCCGCATCACGGGTGTTGGTAATGGTTACGGACGTGGCAGGGGTATCCTAGAAACGGTATGAACGTGTGTAACCTACTCAAAACATGGTGCTCTTTGACTCCTCAGCTTTTTCTTGATCGGATCAATCGAGGCTTTTCACGACTTGTGTATCAACTTGTTTTGTCAAAACCTACAAGCGTTTGCCACCTCCACTGGTTTTCTTGACTCGCATCAGATCCGCAGGCGTCACTCCCTTGCGGTTTGCTTCATTGAGACTTGAGGCTCTCTACCTAAGACGGACGACCGGATAGGCGAGGCGCGCAACGCCAGCCGGGATAGCGTGGAGGGTGGGAGTCCAGGAGCGGGGCGCCAGTCGCTCGCTTGTCGCGCGGGCGCGTCAGCGGCACTCACTCTACCGGCGTCCCGAACGCGGGGGTGCTGGTCCGCCCGCTTGCGTGGTCCGCGGGCAACCGGCGGGTCAGTCGCCGGGCGAACAACCTACAGTACGACGTGCACTCACGGCCGGCGGCGGCCAGGGCTTGGTTCCACGGCCACTCGCGCACTTCCCCCGCTCCTCGCGCAGCCTCGGAGACGCCAAGCAGGAGCGAACACACGCGCCTCGCACCTACACACACCCGCGGCCGCCGAAGCACCAAGACCCACCAGGCGAGACTTGCCAAATATGCCGGTGGACCTGGATGACGTCGCTGTGCCCACGTACAAGGGCAACTTCCCGCGCTACAAGGCCGAGCTGCGCATCTTTCTCGAGTGCTTCTCGTGCCAAGGGTTCCTCGACGGTTCGCTCGCGGCGCCACCCGAGGACGCGTCCGAGGAGGTCAAGGCCGAGTTTGCCGACAAGGAGCGCATCCTGTGGCAGGCGCTCCACCGCGGACTCGGCGGCCGCGAGCTCACCGAGACGCTGGACGCGTGCGGCGAGTCGGGCAGCGACGCGCTGCTCATCTGGACCAAATTCGCCCAGCGCAAGACCCACACGACCTACAGCGAGCACCTCGCACGGCTCGACCGGTTCCACAACGCGCACTACGAGCGCGGCATGAACGTCTACTCGTGGATCGCCGAGAAGATCGAGCTCGGCGAGATGCTCGCGTACGGCGGGCTTACGATCAGCGACGCCGAGATGGCCGACGTGCTGCTCATCGGCTCGCGCCACGCGTACCCGGGGCTGGCGTCCACGCTCGTGCCGTTCAACAACGTGGGCGAGCCCATGCCGCGGCCCAAGCTCACGCACGTCATGGACGCGCTCGACCGCGCGTGGCGCGCCGACCAGAACGAGAGCAAAGTGCGCCGCAGCAGCCCGCGCCACGCGTTCGAGGACGCCGCGAGCTCGTACACGCCGCGGCGGCGCGCGCGCGAGGGCCGCGCCGCCCATGAACGCCGTGAGGAGCGCGCGCGGCGAGAGCAGGAGCGCATCCGACTCTAGGGCCTTTTCTCCCACCCATCGACAGTAGAGGCGGGGAGCATTTTGACTCCGTCTTTTGGAACGAGAGGTATGATGTGTTTCCTACGTAGGTGTATTTAAATATGACGCTCTGATGCTCGTCGCTTTTGTCTTTGGGTGAGTCTGTGTCTCTGTGTGTGGCTTGGTCTCTTGAATATTCCGATGGTGGATGGTAGATCGTCGACATAAATTACGTGGTGGAGGGCGCCCAAGCGGCGCCCTCGGGAGCGGACGGCCGCTCCGACTTGAACAAAACGGGTTTACGGCACCCAGAGCCCGAGCGACTGGGAAAAGTCCTCCGGCAGCGCGCTCAGCTCCTCGAGCTTGTCCGTGAGCGAGTTGGTGCTCCACATCTGCAGCGCGTGCGCGTGCATCTCAAAATCCGGAAAGAGCTGCTCGAGCACGCCCGCGCCGTCGAGCTTGAACGGCGCCATCGCGTCCTCCTTCTCGTCGAGCAGGGGCGCGTCCAGCGCCATCGACGAGTTGAACAGGTCCAGGTCGATCGGCGGAAGCTGCTCGCACTCGTCCTCGCCCGACCGCGGCGACTCGGCTTCCACCAGCGGCGGGAGAACCGCGACGGCGCGCGGCTCGTCGAACGTCACCGAGAGCGGCGTAATGCACAGCGCGGGCGGCAGCTGCTCCATGACGTCCGCTCTCTCCTCCATCTCCTCCTCTTCTTGCTCGCGCTTGACCGGGAGCGTGTACGGCGCCGCGGCGCTGCGCGGCGAGCGCGTCTTCTGCTTGACCTGCGTGCGCAGGCCGCGCTGCTGGCGCTCGTGCTTCTGGCGGTACTTCTGCGCGTGGGTCATGGTCTGGCGCGAGTTCTTGGTGCCGACGTACTCGGCCACGGCCTCCCAGGGGCCTGAGGGGAACACCTGGAGCGCCTCGAGGAAGCGCGCGTGCTCCTCGGGCGTCCACGCCTGGCCCTTGGTACGCGCGGCGATGGCCTCGCGGCGCGACTTGGCGTCGCGCGAGGCCTTGAGGAACGTCTTGGTCACGCGCTTGGGCGCCTCGGCCACCGGGGCCGCGGCCACCACGACGTCCGCCGGCTTGGCCAGCACGAGCTCCTGCTGGACGCGCTTGGAGATCGTCATCTTGGTTCTTTGTTGGGCGAGTAGTAGTTGGAGAGTGTTGGAAAATGGAGAAATGGCGACTCGTTGGCTCCTCGCTGTCTCCACCGACGCCGAGCACGAACCGAAAATCCCCAACGTTTTTTTTTCAGGCGCCGAGTTGTTGGTGGCGTTGGCTCGGGGTGTTGGGCGTTGGCGTTGGGGATTTTCCCGGTTGTGTGAGAGAGTTTTGGTTCCAAGGAACAGAGGGGGAGGGCGAGAACCATCACTCACGGGTACCTTTCTCAGTTTCGAGGGGGGCAGCTGATTTTTTTCCTCTGTCGATCGAGCCGAGTTCTATGACGGCCGCGTGAGTGATGATCACTCAGTTGGTGAGAAACCATATTTTAGCCAATCGAAATGCGCCAATCGGACCTGGTATGGGTGCAAGGTGGCAACTGCTGGCGGCTGCATGGCCGCACCTGCAACTGTTGGCGTTCGTGCGGGGTGCCCACCATATTCCCATGGCCGTGGGCGACGAGATGAGAGAAAAGCAGATTCCGGAGGCAGAGAAATACATAAAATATATCTTTGGCGTTCCCAACGATTATCTGTTGATTGCTGGGCACTTACCAGCATTCCTGGGAGAGGCCCACGGCGAACTCATGGAGATCTTCGAGGTCTGTGGCGTCGTGCTCGTCGTCGTCGACGTGGCGGGCGACAGCACCCAGTGCCACCTCTGCCAGCGAGCGCGACTGCCACAGATCCTCCGAGCTGAATAGCATGTGGTCGGGCACCGACGAGAGCAGCGACATCAGCGGCGGCGACTCGGCGCGCGTCGCGTCCATCGCCTCGTCGCACCCGCTGAAGAACGTGGCCTCATCCAGCACGCAGTCCAGTTCGCTCGTCGTCTCTTCCTTTACGTTCTCGCTCTCGCAACCTGGTTCCAGTACCTCCATGTCCTCGCCCTGATCGGTCGCGGCGTCGCTGTGGTCTTCTTCCATTCGCTCCTCTTCATGTTGAATTCTTCTAGACGCAGTTGAGGACGTAGAGGATGCTCGTCGCCGCGAGGAATGCCGCCGTGTGGTCGTCTTCTTGGCCTTCTTTGACGATGCTGCCTTGTGCCGCAGCGTCCGCGTCTTGCGCTCGTGCTTTTCGCGACACTTCTGGGCGTGGGTCATGGTCTGTCTCGAGTTCTTCGTGCCGACGTAGTTCGCGATCGCCTTCCACGGACCAGCCGGGAATCGCTCCAGACCCTCCAGGAATCGCTGGTGCTCCTCTGGGGTCCACGCCTTGCCTTTGCTCTTTGCGGCGGCGGCCTCACGCTGCGCCTTCGTGAGTTTGAGTGGCTCGCTCTTCGCCGAACATTCGTTGCGCCGCCGATGCGGCCGCGTGGTGCTGGCGGTCGGTCGCGTAGAGGCGGGGAGCGACGCAGCGGTGGTCGGCGCCGCCTCCACGAGTTCCTTCTGGACGCGCTTGGTGATGGCCATGGTGTCGAACACTGTCGAAGTTGTAGTGTGGAGGCCGCTGGATTTGGCCCCCAGAAGGCTGGTGTGAAGCTTCTCGACCATCCCTGGCGGGGCACGAGATCATCATTCCTGGCTACACGTCTCATTGGACTGCGTGAGTGTTGGTCATATCTTCCTCCCGCCCAATCCTCTCCTCTCGCTCACGGCATACCGCGCATCGAGCCCAACATTTGCAATCCGGACGCCGATCACTCTGGACTCCGGACTCCGAACAGAGTTTCCCAACGGTTTGATGTCCCCAGGAGTGAGTGATCATGGGCTCTCCCTGCGGAGACGGACACACACCCAACAGAGCGGGAAGGCGAGGCGAAGTCCCCTTCATGTGGGGAAGCAGCGCTCACCATCGCCTTGATGAATCTCTGGCTCGCTGCCCAGCGACCTCTGCTGGGCGACGGTCTTAGTCCCGTCTGTTCGCATCCTTCTCCGGCCCAACGAAGCTTCAACAACACCAAGCAGGCTTTCTCCGCACAGAATGGTCGGAGATGCGTGCGTCTGGAAACCCGGAATGATGGTCCTCTGGACGACGATTTCGCGGCTGTTCAGTTCATGGTCAGTGAGATCGAAACCCGGTGGGTACGTTGTTCCTTGAGCCGGAAATCTCGCGTTGGCTGACGGAGAGGGAACGACCGCGTTGGGGCCAAGGCAGTGCCATGGCGTGGGAAGGCCTCGGCCACTTCGGGGTCTTTCGATAGGATCCTGTCTGGACACAGCGGTATACAGTAGTGCCTCTCCCTCTCATCAGGGCAGCCCGCGTCTATCAGCACGGCTGATTGCCGTCGATATCACTTCCATCATCTACTTTCCCGGCAGAGGACGTGGAGTCCGGAGCCGATCACATTCCTGCGGACTGGATTTCCGTGCAAGCCATCCTTCTCGCCTTAGCGCTTTGACCGCCGGTGACGTTGCTGGCTCGTGCGCTGTAAATTCCGTAGAGACTGCCGTATGAAGTCTGGACAGACACGTCACTAACGCCGCCCAGAGATTTCCGATGAGACAGCGCCCGATCCACACCCACCTTCATCATCTGAGATAGAAGAAGGACGAACAAATCGAGACCTCGTCGTTCTCGGCCGCGGTCAGGTCTCGCCGCACTGCCAGAGGGGAAAGAAACTCCCCTCTTCGGTGACGAGGTGGTTTAGGTTCCTTGGTGCGTTTTCGACCAAATTGACGGAGCCATTTGGCCTAAGGTTATAGCCTTACAGTCGAAACAAAACGCGCAGCTCACAACGACGGCAGTCCACGGATCGTGTACTGTAGCCATCTCGTTTGTGGGAGAAGATCGAAGCAGATCTCCAACTTCCAGTCAAAATGGAGCGGGCGGCATCAAGTCATCTGAACGTAAGATCAGGTGAATGTGGTGGGAGCGCCCGTCTTCTCCCCTTCCGGGCGTCCAGAGAGTTCTCTACGTCACCAACTGGACTGTTCGCTGGCACACAGAAGAAAAAGGGAAGTGGTCAGCACGGGCACTTGCCACAGTGATCTCTCTTTCACGCTCTTTCGCAGTTGTCGCCTGTCAAAACTACACGACAAAAAGCAACCGGTTTGTTGGGAAGAGCTTCCTGGAACGAAATGCGGGCGAACAAAAATCGCAAAGCTTGTTGGTCGACTGTCTGCGCTTTGTGGGATCCTTGTTCGAGAGCTCGCCGTACAGAAGCGTGGTCGGAACGATGTCCTCAACCCACTTCGGTCGCCAGAGTCTCGACGACTGACGGCAACAAAGTCCGGTGCCTTGTTCTCTCTCCCTCGCTTGGGTCCAGTGGAAGAGCAAGTTGCCGTTGTGCCATCGTGACGCAGAAACTGTCCTGTCTAATAGTGTGATCTAACCGGAGAGTTCCAACCAACCGGGCCAAAAAGAACAGGGGCAGAAAAAAAATCGAAAGGAACCTCCATCCCCTTTGCACACAAGCCCAGCATGGCGCTCGCCAAATTTTCGCCGCCTCGGGTTTGCCAGAGTGTTTCATCACGGCGTCATCACCTTCGGTTGCCTCCTCTTTCTGCCTTCATGGGGGATGGCTGCACGGGGCGAGAGAAAGTCGGACAGCCAGAATCACTCTCGGAACCCACGCCACAAAGCAGCAGCAGCTCCACGTCCGGCAGAGCGAGGCTGGGCAAAGCGTGAGGCACACGCGCGCAACGTCGTCTCCGTCGGCTCGCATTCTCAAGAGACCCGCTCATTTGCGCAGTTGAACATTTGCCCGCACACAGGACGCAGCGATCAATGACGATGGAGACAAAGCGCGAACAGGCCGACGGATCCCCGCTGTCGGTGGCCACCTGGACGCCCACGGGCAGCTACGTGGACATGCTCACGGGCGCCGAGACGCCAACGTCCAACGACAAGAGCGGCGGCACGGAAGGCCGCGGGCTCTGGACGACCGAGGAGCATCAGAACTTCGTGCACGGCATCACGCTGTACCCGTCTGGTCCCTGGAAAGACATCGCTGCGAACGTCGGCTCGCGGACAGCGCGCCAGACCATGACGCACGCGCAGAAGTACCGGCAGAAGATCGCGCGGCGATTGCGCAACGCGCGCATGAACGCGCAGCAGCAGCTCCCGTACAACCTGGACGCCTCAAACCCCAAGTACAACGCGCTCCTCACGAACGACGAGCAGTTCAACGACTCGATCTTGTCCACGACGCTCGCGATTGCCGCCGAGAAGGAGCTGGATATGATGGAGGTGCTCATGGGCGCCGCGGCCCCAGGCGGCGACGGCGCCGGCGACATGTACCAGCCGCTGGTCGGCTCCGCCGCGTATTCCTACGGGCCGGGCGCGCTCGCGGGCGACGACGCCGGTGCGGACATCGAGTTTGACGAGTGCATCGACTTCCTCATCGCCAAGTTCCATCAAGACACGCTCCCCTGATTCGATCAGCGCGTACAGCCTCAAGAATTTTATTTATTGTTTGTCTCGATTGCCTTCGCATCCGCGTGCTGCTCGACCGATTAGAATTCACGACGAAATGGTGGACGCCCCACACCTCCAGCCCAGGCGCCTCGCCTCCAAGATGAGTACATAATATTGGAAGATCCCATCCCCGTCACCGTACTGCGTGCAGGATCAAAAAGTTAGAGCCTTGGTGCGATTGAGTAGGGAGCCATCGGGTTGGATGCGTGTCGCTCCTCTGTTCAATGCGGCGTGAGACACAAAATGAATAACGTTATGCGTTCTTCCCCGCAGCCTAATCTTCATGGATGTACTACGATGTATGAAGTAGACGTCGTCTCCTGTCGTAGTAGGGCTTCAAAGTCACGCGTGGCAAAGTCTCGTGGAGAACACTGTATATCCATGACCATGTATTATGTATAATAAGCCACCACATCGACGTCGCGCTCGACAAGAGAGGGAAAGCACGCATGGAGCGGAGGAGAGAGAGACCCTATCAGAGCGGTTTGGCGTCGCCATCGAAGTACGCGGTTGATTCCACCGATATACAGTAACTGTAACAAGACCTGTGCTCGCCAGCCCATAACTCATGAGTGTGTAGAAGTCTCCCGAAAGGCAGGCGACTCCCGTTTGGCCGCACCCACGCCCCTTGGTGAAGACGACTGCCAGCGCGGTGGCACATGTCTATCGGTGAGCACGCGAGGAAGCCCACGGCGTGGGCCAGCAAACCCGATGGTGACTCAGTCGTGGGGGGCAACAAAGGAGGAGACTCAGTCTCCGAGACTGTGGTTGAAGTTGCCCTCCCCACGGGTGACTGACCGCCAACGAAACGGAAAACAGTTCAAAGTCTGAGTCGGAAGGTCGCGAGGGTCTCTCGCTCTCACCACCTCGACCAACGCCAACACTGAATCGAGCGATGCCCACCACACGTTGCAGTGGGTTGGGCGCACTCACCTTGCACCCATCGCCAACGAATCCTCAACAAACACCGGTCAGAAGCGGAGGAAACCAAAGTCTCGAGCGGAAGGGAGGGAAGGGGGGACACTTTCCAACTCCTCGTTGCAGTTGGTCCGTCTCCTACCGTTCACTAAACGCATCTGCGCCGGGAGAAACTCTGTTGGACCATCGTAATTTGTCATTCGGACCAGAGCGCACATCCCCCCACAAGCAACCCGATTCATACCCACTCCACTGGCCACGCACCGCATTCTGTTCGTGCTGTGGGAACATGTTCAGATACAGTATACAGAGAGCTACACACGCTGGCGCACGCTGATGGATGCAGTAGGCTTGCTCTCTTTCAATCCCTCGATAGTTTCGGAGTGTAATTTGATAGTTGCGCCGATCGCCGCGCCTTGCCGCACGGCGCAAGATGGCGCGAAGTGACGCTGCGTTGGCCGTGCAACCCCGTGAGACAGATATCGACGGAAGGCCCGCCGCCTTCTTCTGGCCCCATTTCCAGGCGTGCGTGTTGCCAACGTGGCAGCTGGCAAGGCCGACTCGCCCGCGGTACAAACTCTACGAATCCATGCGTGGTGCGGGACGTTTTTGGGGAGAATGACGGTCTCCAGACCATCATTCAACCGTGAAGGGGCTCTTTTTTATCGGCCGCGCCGCATCCCTTGTCTACGGAGAGTGGGATCTCAACTTGTGGCTCAGCGCAGTCGGCGGCCTGACCATGCAGTTGCCCGACGAAACCACGCAACCGTCGTCGCATGCGTGCGCATCTCCGCTTTAGACGGCGCCACACTCGCACAGACTCCAACACACACCAACAGCCCACACTAGTTCGTCCAAAACCTAGGAAATACCGTCGGCGCACTGTATTTGTTGGCAGATTTCCAACGGTTGTTTACTTTTCTCCGCTCGTGGCATGGTGGCAGCGGTGTGTTCACACGATTAGACCATGCGTTCAGCGTCCAGACAGCCGGATTGTTGCACGCAGCCCCGAGTTTCCACGCTCGTGTGCATTGGCCGCATCCATAGAAACAGACGCGATGCCGGAGCGTTGCTTTAGTTCTCGGCGATAGTTGCCGGTCATCATGGGGCAACTGAGTCGGCCCAACAAATGGCAGCCGGCCAGACGACCCTTCTGGAAATTTTCGAGCATGACGAGCCATCGCCATCTGCGCATCCTCTCCAACGTCGGAGCGGCGCGTCCTGTCGCCTCGGTTCAGTACCGTTGCCCGTCATCTTCCCGCCTCAGTGCCTTCCGAGTTGCAAGGGTGCAGCGCCGCGGCGATGTGTTGCCGATACGACGCGTGAGCAGTTGGCGCCAACGACCGCTCATAACAAAGAGTCGGCCGCCCCAGACGACTCACTCGACGACAGGCTCGCACGCACGCGCCCACTTTGGAGCTCTTGACATTTCCCATTTCGACACGTCCAGAGGAACAGATCTCCATCCAAGTTTAGTCCCCTTCCGGTCCGACCCACGATGGCCAACAGCACGCGATCGCGACCACGCCGACGACTGAGCGAGGAGGGCGCCGGCGTCTGGACCGACAAGGAGCACCACCGCTTCCTCGAGGCCATGGAGCTGTACCCCAAGGGCCCCTGGAAGCTCGTCTCGGACTACGTTGGCACGCGCAACCCGCGGCAGACCATGACCCACGCGCAGAAGTACCGCCAGAAGCTCGAGCGCCATCAGCGCGGCCTGCGCACTAAGCGCAAGGACGCCGCCGAGTTTGCCAGCGCGCACGGCATCGTGCCACGCAACAGCAGCGAGTCGCCCGACTGCGTCGGCCCGCTCCCGCTCGAGTACGGCTCGCCCAAGGACGTCTCGAACGAGTCCTGGATGGGCCCCATGGAGTCGCTCTTGCACAACCACGCCGGCTTCGCGCAGTCTCTCGCCGACGCCTGGTGGAACCCGGCGGCGGCCAAGCAGGACAGCATGCTCCTGCCGCTCTCCGATATGGAGCCCCGACCCGTCCACACGATGGACGGCCTCTTCCAGCCAGTGCAGTTCGACGACTGCCTGGACTACTTCATCGAGTCGCTCTAGTGCGCGCGTGCCAGCGTCGATTCCAGTGATAGCATCAACCCACTATTTATCTATGGCAAATACACGTGCGTGTAGTCACTCCTTCTTCTCTCTGATCTATCAACGCTTCATGTGGCTTTGCGTTGTTGCAAGGAAGCCGCGCCACCCAACGCCGACGGATTGGCCGTCCCTCGAATCTGCATGAGGGCCGTTCTTATGAAAAGTCCCGGGACCGGGACTTGGTTATAGTATGAATTTGGTGGTGGCGGACATGAATGACTGAAAATTCACCAAAATGGAGCTTCGTGAGCTGTGGTTCGGCAGACAGATAGACGAAAGAATGCAAGACACAACGGCGTGGTTTTCACCTCCTTTACACGCATACTTTTCATTTTGTGATCGATCTCCCGAACATCTCCTGCTCCCGGCGTGTCTGAAGTTGGTCGGGAGCGGGAGGCGGGTTTGCTCTTGACGTGAGACTAAAGATGCAATTTCATCCAATGGAACCATCCTGGGATTCCCGGGCCATGAGCCGTAACCAGTGGGCTACTATTGGAGGCGCTAATCGGATATTTTATGCAAGGCCGCTCAAGTCAACACAAGGGGAGAACTCAGCAGGGTCCAGTATTGATGTGGCACGAACGTATCTCAGCAGCTGGGCGAACACAGCAACGCAGCGAACGCGGGCTAGGTCAGCACAAACTGCAGTCAACGGTCTCAGGACGGCCACCCACTAAACAGTCTTCCTGACCTCCAAGCCCCGCAGTCCTTCCTGAGGAACCGCTCACGAGGAAGCGAACATGTCGCCATGGAAACAATGTCCGGCTCGTCTTTCGCATACCTCTTCTAAACGCGAGGGGCATCTGAAATGCACGCCGAGATGCATGGCGAGCATTGCTCTGCTCGCCGAGCAACGCTCCCAGTTGTACGCGTATCATGCAGAATACCACTCACTCGTCTGATCGCAGGAAGTCGAGTTCAAGGGACACGGTTTTGAGGCGCTTGTTGCTGACGGATGTGATGTCTAGCTTCGTAATGCGGACGTGGAACTCTGCATACGTGTACTCCTCTGGTTGTTCTTGTTCTCGCTTGGTGGACCTGGATGCCAATGGTTGTGTTGATGGTAGTGGCAGCAACTCAAAGGCCACAAAAGACCAAAGGGCGACATCATGTGAGATCCCGCATCTCTCCAGGTGTGGAGGGAAACTGAGATACACCTCGTGTCGTCGCAAACAGGATTTACGCCTTGCTACACACACACATAAATTTGGTTTCGAATGCACAAAAACGGAGAGATGTCTCCGTGCCAAATAACACTCGCCTGGGCGAGAGAGCGATTCCCGTGACGGGACCCGTCGGGCTGCATCCACTTGCGCCAGCGAGAACGCGAGTTTGCAACCAACAGCAAAAACAAAAAACGAAAAACATGCTGTGATCGGCCAGAGACGACAGCAAACCGCAGCCCTCGTCCAACAATGTTGGTGATGTGGCCGCTGGTGGTCCTTCGCCAGGTTTTGATTTTTTTTTCGTATTCCTTGCGTCTTCTCAGAACTGCAGTGTCCAACGACAGTGCGCGATCCAGCTGCGGGCCAACACTCCTTCGTCTGACGACTGGTCCTTCGTCCGACGAAGGTTTGGCGGGCCTCATTCCCGAACCATCCAGGGATCTCGAGCATCGATCAAGAGCGCTCAGTTAACACGCAGACGTTCACAGCAGCCATGACCGAGTCAACATCAACCGCTGCCAAGCGACCCACGCCAGGACGCTACAGCGCCGAGGGGTGCGGGCTCTGGACGAAGGAGGAGCACCAGCGCTTCCTGGACGCGCTCCAGGTCTATCCGAACGGCCCCTGGAAGCTGGTCGCGGATCTCGTGGGCACGCGCAGCGTGCGCCAGACCATGACCCACGCGCAGAAGCACAAGCAGAAGCTGGCGCGCCATGCGCGCGGCCTGCACTTGCGGCAAAAGATATCTCCGAACGCTGGCGAACCGGATTCCGCATTGAATGCTAACAAGGCTGACCCGGAGGTGACGGCCACGAAGAAGACTAAGAACAAGAAGACCCGGGAGACCTCGGCGTCATCAACTTCGGTACACGAGGCGACTCCTGTGACGGTATTGATGTCATCGTCTCCACATGCGTCTTCACGGAGCGGCGAGGACAGCTCGGTGTCCCATGATGTGGGGACCACGACAGCCGCGGATTGGGAAGGTGTCGGATTCCTGTCGAACTTCCCGTGTGAAGTGAGTACGCCAGCGTCCACCAATGTCTCAAACAGCGAGTCGTCCACATCGGCAACTCATGCGCTCGACGAGCTGCTATGCCTCGTTGGCTCGACGCAGATCATGTGGCCCGAGCCATCGACATTCCCAATGACAAGTCACTACACAGTGCTGGACCCGATGCCCTTCAAGTCCGAGCCGTGGACGCCTGCCGACGACTTTGGTGTCTACGAATTTCTCGCCGGCTCCATCATCTAACGTACACCATCCCCTTGCAGAGTAAACACCGTGTGCACATGTACTACTGGTATTGACCGTTCTCGCACTGTGTCTACGTCATTCTCAACAGGAATGTGGAGTGCTCAGTATGCGTTTGGTACTCGACCAGTGCGGTGGGTTGTCTGTCTCTCATCCCCAGGTGGTCTCTCTCCAACGTGACGTGGCGATCGTCACCCCCTTCCTCTGCCACGATGATGACGCCTGGGAGTGTTCACAAGAGAGCAATCCGCTGAACACAGGCAACCAACAGCCCGTGTCTGATAGTACACACCATGAGTCCACGACATCCAGCACCGCAATCAGTCCGTGCCAAATGCTGGTCGCGACGAAAAGTGCTTGCTTAGCGGCTCCTTGGCTCGCCAGTTCCATCCGCCAATTCCGCCCATGTGGCCACATGGAACCACAGGGCCATGCCGAGCGCCGACAGCGGCCGTCGTCCTCGCACAGAGCACTGAGTCTCATACACAGACGGCAGGTGGCGCGCCGGCGCTCGCGTCCAGGCGGCACCACTCAGCCAGCCACCTGGCACGCCGTCCGTTCCTATCGGATACCCATCGCCTGTGCGTCACGAGCAGAGAGCTGCGGGAGAGCTGCGGCCGGGAAAGACACGCAACTGGACGCACGCGACGTCATGCCGCCGCATGGTATCCTCGGCAGCGCCGTCTCTAAACTTGAGGCGAGCACTGGTGGAGTCCCGCGTGGTGGGATGGATGGGATTCCAACGATCCAGGTGCACCAACGCCAACGCCAACGGGCCGCTCAGAATCCAATTCTCCAACGACTCCGCGTCGTACCAACACCAACGGCATCCACTTTATAACCCCAACAGCATCATGGCCACCAACATGGACCTCAACGCTACTGTCGGCACGAGCACCTCGCGGTTCCGCAACCGCCCGAGCGCCGAGGGCTGCGGGCTCTGGACCGCCGGCGAGCACCAGCGCTTCCTGCAGGCGCTCGCGCTGTACCCGAGCGGCCCGTGGCGCGCCGTCGCGGCGTTCGTGGGCTCGCGCAACGTGCGGCAGACCATGACCCACGCGCAGAAGCACAAGCAGAAGCTCGCGCGCCACGAGCGCGGCCTGCGCACGCGGCAGAAGGCCGCCGACGAGACCAAGCGGGCCAAGCGGGCCACATCCACGTCCACGGTAGCGGTGGACGCTGCGATCCTGGAGGCGGATGTGGACGCGTTCCTGCGGCTGGGCGGCCAGAGCGACGATGACGACAACTCCTTCCACGCGCCGCTCACGGCCTTCGCGCCGCCGCTCTCGCTGGACAAGCTGCTCCAGGAGGACGACGATCTCGTGCTCGCGACGCCCATGGTCGCCGACTGCCTCGACTACCTCGTGCGCTGCTTCACCTAAGAGAATGTTCAGTAATATCCACCGTGTATCACTACTTCCGTGTATTGGTTCAATGGCAGTTGTATTGTGGACCTGGCCATGACTACGTTCGCGTAGATGCCAGTGTAGGGTTTACAGGATCGGAATGTACAGCGGCTCCTCCTGGCAGAACGGGAGCTTGGCGATGTTCTGGCACATCTCGCGCACGCGCGAGAGCGACGTGAGGTCGGTCGTGACCACGAACTCGACGTTCTTGCGGTCGGTAATGGGCGACTGAAGGATCGAGTAGATCGAGACGTTGCTCTGCTCGGCGTGCTGGCCGATGGCGCGGATGATGCCGACGCCGTCCGTGATCTTGATGCGCACGAAGAAGTGGGCCTCAAAGTTGGGCTGCAGCGTCACGCGCGACTCGCCCTTGAACGGGTCGAACGGGCTCTCGCCGCGCGCGAGCTGCACCACGTCGTTCACGACCGAGTTGGCCGTGGGGAAGCGCCCGGCGCCCTGGCCCACGTACGCGCTGCTCTGGAGGTTGCTCGAGCGGATGTTGACGAGGTTGGTCGCGCCGCCGACGCTCGCGATCACGTTCGAGCGCGGCACGACGACCGGCGAGACGTAGACCGAGATCTCGGGCGGCGTCTGCGTCTCCGGGTTGCCCGGCTTGAGCAGCTTGGCCACGCCCAGCAGCTTGATCGTGCTGTCCATCATCTTGGCGTAGTCAAAGTCGACGCTCGTGATGCGCGAGATGCCGACGGTCGGGATCTGGTCGGGCTTGACCACGCCGCCAAAGCCCAGCTTGGCGAGGATCGCGATCTTGGACTGGACATCAAAGCCGTCGACGTCGGCGCTCGGGTTGGCCTCGGCGTAGCCCAGGTCCTGCGCCTCCTTGAGCACCTCGTCGTAGCCCACGCCCTCGTGCTCCATCTTCGAGAGCATGTAGTTGGTCGTGCCGTTCATGATGCCGGCGATCTCCGTGATCGCGTCGCCCGAGTACGCGTTCTGGAGCGTGTGGATGATCGGGATGCCGCCGCAGACCGAGGCCTCGTAGCCAAAGCGCGCGGTCGGGTTCTGCTCGAGCAGCTGCACGATCTCGGGCATAAAGTTGGCCACGAGCGCCTTGTTGGCCGTGATCACGTGCTTGCCGCGCTGGAGCGCGCCAAAGACCACCTCTTTGGCGTCCGTGACGCCGCCCATGAGCTCGATGATGCAGTTGATGTTGGCGTCGTCGAGGATGTCGTTGTAGCTCGACGTGAAGCGCGTCTGCTGCTCGGAAAAGTGCGGCAAATCGCGCTTCTTGGCGACGTTCTGCACGCAGATCTTGGAGATCACGGCCTCGACGCCCGCGGCGCGGAGCTGCGCGCGGCGCGCCGGGCTGTGGAGCAGCTCGAAGACGCCGCCGCCGACCGTGCCGCAGCCGAACATGCCGATGTTGAGCGAGAGGCGGCCCATGGTGCGAGATGGAGGAAGGAGAGAGGGAGAGGGAGAGGGAGGGACGCAGGTGCCGTGGCGAGTCCGGAAGTGACTTGTTGGAGGGAGCTCCAACGGCGGATCTCTTGGGCCGAGGTGTTTGCACAATATCCTTGGACTAGTCCCACTAAGTACGAATGTAGATCGGCGTACTTATCAGAAGAGGTGGTATCTCAGTACATCAGCGCTCTCACTTCAACATGAGCGAACGCGCTTCCGCTCACCTTGGAGACCAACACCGCCCAAGCTACTCGATGCGTGAATTATGCAAGTTCCATTAGGAGCTCGGGTCAACTGCAGCCGGTTGAGCGACCAGCACTCTGTTTGCGCCGGTCTAGGTCATGTTGGTATTCGTGGTCGACTTGTCCGCGGTGGCCGCGTCGTCCGCTTGGTCCGCCGCCGCGACCACGGCGTCCACAAGCGTCGCCACGCACTGACGCAGCGCCTCCTTGCGAACGCGACACGCGATCGTGTCTCGGACGTGTTTGGCCGTCACGGCTTCGCCACCGTCCGCTTCGAGCACCGCGAGGATCGCGTTCGTGAGCAGCGTGTCGCCTTCGCGGCCTGGCTCGCTGTTCTCGATCAGACTCGCGATGGTCGCCACGAGCGTGGGCTTACTCGACCGCGCAAACGTTATCTGGCTGCCCGAGATCGTGATCGTGTTGCCAGTGGACTTAGTGGTCTTGGTGTTCTTCACTCGCGCGTCCAGTGGCGACAGCATCGTTGGCATCGCGCCCATCAGATCCGAGATCCCGGCCGGGACCGGAGCCGATTGGCCCTGTGCCACTGCATAGCCGACGAGCGTCAGACTCATTGAAATGACCAGAACGAGCGTGTTCGTCTTCATGGTGCCCGAGTAGCAGGATGTTCGTCAGAGGGCTCAGGACGCTGTGGTTGGTAGCTTCTATCGGTCGCTGGAATGGCACTACCGTGGACGCAGCAGATGTTAAAGTGACCGAGATGGATAAGCAGGTTCTCCTAGAAGAATCGTGGTCCCGGAGCCGAGGAAAAGACCGCGCAGAGCGCGTTTCCCCGCAAATGACCGGCAAAGGCCCGACCAGAACTTCAACCTTCGTGTTCCTAACTGTACCGGATGGCGTTCGTAACACTCCCTCGAATGAGTGACTAGAATGAGTTGCAGAAATCTGCTCTTTGCACAAGGGTGGGTTCACTTCCCGTTCGTTCGCCTCCCCCCTGCTCCAAGCGCGATGCTCACGGAGCTGCGCCACTTGGTCGCGCGCGCGCGCGGCGCCTCGGGCGTGCCGCGCCACAGCTGGTCCGTCTTCCACCCGAACGTGCGCGCGACGCCGCGCCACCCGGTCAACCGGCTCGAGGTCTCGCGGCCGCCTCACCTTCATCTCGTGCAAGCGCGTGCGTTTGTGTTTGGAGCTCTTGGTGCGCGAACGAGAAGCTCTTTACTAAGCTCGCTATCTCGGTTAATGGACAGATGTGCACCCGTCGCGCGTGCAGCAGACCATCATGCGCTGGGGACTGGCGCTCGCCGTGGGCTCGGCCACGTTCCAGTTCGTGACCAATCTCCACACCGTGCCCATCTCGGGCCGCACGCAGGTCGTCGCTATGTCGGCTGAGGAAGAGATCGTACGTTGCTTGTGAAGACTTCTACTGCGTAGTGGCGGCGATGTTGTGTGGCTGACGCTATGCTGTCTCTCGCCCCAGGAAATGGGCCTGACGGCTGCCGAGGAAGAGATGAAGCCGCTCAAGTTCATCACGAATGGCCCGCGCCACCGCATGTGTGTCGACATCGTATCGTACGTGCATGCCTCTCGCTTTCCTATCTGCCCAATACTCTTGCGGAAATGGCTAATCGCACGATGGTTATGAACGTGTTCTGTGTGGTGCTTGGTAGGCGCCTTGTGGCCGTGTCCGAGCATCTCTTCCCGCGCGAGTACGAGTGGAAAGTGTGGGTCGTGGACGCGCCCAACGTCGTCAACGCCTGCTGCTACCCGGGCGGCAAGATCCTCGTGTACACCGGTATCCTCGACTTCATCGACGTCGCGGTTGACAAAGGACTCGTGCCCAACAAACACGACGCGCTCGCGGTCATTCTCGCGCACGAGATGGGCCACGCGCTCGCGCGCCACACCGCCGAGCGCATGAGTTACCTCCCGCTCGTCTTCCTCCAGCTCGCGCTGGGCTATGAGAGCCCTCTCCTGCAGTACCTCTTCGAATATGGTGCGTTACCGATCCGTCGTGGCAGCTCTGGGGCTAACTGACGAGGAACTTAACGTTTGATCTGCCTGACCAGCGATGAACCTGCCGTTCAGCCGCGTGCAGGAACGCGAGGCCGACCACATCGGCATCATGCTCATGGCGCAGGCGTGCTACGACCCGCGCGTTGCGCCGCTGCTCTGGCACGCGATGGACAAAGTGTTTGCGGCCGAGGAGGAGGACGACGACGTGGATCTGGACTTTGATTTTGCGTCCACGCACCCGTCCAACAAGAAGCGCGAGCGGCGGCTCATGACGCTCGTGGACGACGCGCTGGCGCTGCAGCGCAGCGCGAGCTGGTGCTTTGAGGTGAAAGAGCGCGTCCAGAAGCTTCTCGCGGGTGAGCACTCGGAGGATCCGTTCCTAATTCGCGTGCTCCAGATCCGCCGCCAGCAGCCGGGCAGCGGCGGGCGCCGCCGTAACACCATCGGCACGGTCCACGAGCTGGAGAACGAGGAGATCCTCCGGGGCCTCCACAGCCAGCAGGCCGAGCGCAAGCGCGCCGCCTCGGACCCGACACCGTAGCTCTAGTGTTCCCTCGTCCGAGTGTCGGGGGAAGAGACCATAATCAGACCATCACTCTTCCGTTGTCTCCAGGATTTAGAGCTGTTCGCACGGTGGTATCGTCTCGCGTTGTCGTTGTCGAGAATGCGGGCGCGACTCCAGCGGCTTCTGACGCGCGGCGCGGCCGTGCCGCCGCGTCACAGCTGGTCCGTGTTCCACCCGAGCGTGCGCCCGCAGGTGCTCCACCCGGTGGGCAAGCTCGCGCTCACAAAGCCGCCGCATCTCCAGCTCGTGCAAGCGCGTACGTCGGTCTGTTGGTGTGGTGTTCTGGTGGTGCGCTGTGTCTTACATGACCTCCCACGGTAGATGTGCACCCGTCCAAGTTGGAAGAGGCCCTCACACGGTGGGGGCTCGCGTTCGCCGCGGGATCGGCGCTGTACCAGTTCGTGACCAACTTGCACAGCGTGCCGATCACGGGTCGGACGCAGGTCGTCGCGATTTCGCAAGAAGAGGAAGTTGTACGTCCGAGAGTGCTTCGGCTGCGCTTATGGCGGATCGACACTCACGCAACCGTTGTATCAAATCGCAGGAAATGGGCGTTACTGCCGCCAAGGACGGACTCAAGGACGCCAAGATCATCACGACGGGCCCGCGCTTCCGCATGTGTGTCGACGTCGTCTCGTACGTGCCACCTGATCTCTCTAACCCTGGAAATGCCACTCCTCTCACGTTGTATGGGCACCATCCACAGCCGTCTCGTGGGCGTATCCGAGCACCTCTTCCCGCGTGAGTACGACTGGCGCATCTGGCTCGTGGACGAGCCCAGCGTCGCAAACGCGTGCTGCTACCCGGGCGGCAAGATCATCATCTACACGGGCATCCTCGACGTCATCGACGCCGCGGTCGCCAACGGGCTGCTGCCCAACAAGCACGACGCGCTCGCCGTGATCCTCGCCCACGAGATCGCCCACGCGCTCGCGCGCCACGCCGGCGAGCGCATGAGCTACCTGCCGATCCTGTACTTGCAGACTGTTATCGGCTACGAGAGCCCGCTGCTGCAGTACGTCTTCCAGTTTGGTACGTCGTGTCCCTTTCAGCCACTCGTGTCATTCCCCTTGATATACTAACGTCGTGTGGCCTGCGGGCGACCTGGCACAGCGATGAACTTGCCGTTCAGCCGCGTGCAGGAGATGGAGGCCGACCACATCGGCATCATGCTCATGGCGCAGGCGTGCTACGACCCGCGCGTGGCGCCCAAGTTCTGGCGCGCGTTCGGCTCGGCGCTGGCCGCCGCCGAGGGCGACGTCAGCTGCGAGCTCGCGATCGATCTCGACTTTTTCTCGACGCATCCGTCCCACAAGAAGCGCGAGCGCCGGTTGGAGACGCTCGTGGCGGACGCGCTGGCCCTGCAACAGCGCGCGAGCTGGTGCTTTGAGGTCAAGGAGCGCGTCCAGCAGCTGCTCTCGGGCGACAGCGCGTTCGTGCGGCGCGTGCAGAGCGTGCGGCAGCACGTGGCGCAGCCCACGGCGACGCTGCCACGGCGCCGCAACACGGTCGGCACGGTCCACGAGCTGGAGAACGAGGAGATTCTGCGCGGGCTGCGGCGGCAGCGTGGCGCCACGCTGGCGTCGACGGCGACTGCCATGGCCACAGCCACGGAGGAGCCGCCCATGCCGGCACCAGCGCCACGCGATTAAAATGCAACATGGGGATGTGCGCCGTTGTTTCGGATGGCACATCACTGCGACTTTTTAGTCACGTTTGGCTCAGAACTGGCACCAGCCACTGTCTTGCCAACACAGCATGCCATGGCGCAGCGTATGCGCCCTCTCGCTCTCATTGGAAGAATGTATGGAGGCCCGCTGACTTCGTTCGTAGCAACCAAGATATGCCATGCCACGGTGCCACGGCAGTGGAAAGCGAAGGCGTGGTGGCTAGTAGCCAAAATGGAAGGGGCCACCGTAGCCACTGGCTCGGTGGCCCCTTCCATTTTCCCACCCCCATGGCGTCAACGCTTCAACGTCAAGCATTTTGTGGTCGTGTCGCACGCGCAGACCGCTGCATCTCAGATGCAAAGACCCACACCGACTGGCTCTCTGTTTTTACAGTATTTTGTGGGGTGATTCTGTTCTCCATGGACTTCGCAGCATGGGAGCGCTCGAAGGCCGCGCGCATTCGCCCGCGCTACCGATAATAATGTTCTGTGGGCATTTGTGTTCACGCAGCCGCTGCTGCCAGGAAGGTCTGGCCATGGCAGATTGGGCCTGCCTGACTCTGGAACGCCAGCTGGAGCGGTAGTTCAATCGTTTCTGAAGGGGTATCGGATTCGTGTGGAGATGTGTGGATCTCAGCTGGGATGTCTCATCATCGCTTTTAACAGGGTCATGGAAAAGACAGGGCGGCCGATCAGCTCAGCCAGTGGTGCCGCGTTGGCTCGTGATGTCGACAGCCCTTCCCCACCGTCAACCGTGGTCTAACAAATGGCGGTCGACGCCATGGAGTTTCGGGACGGTGGGGAATGGAAAATGGAGGCGAACTTATAGCGGTTGTATTGTACGGTGTGAGGGTCTTTAGGTGGCGCGTCTACGGCTTCGTCGTAGCGCGGCACAGCCCACTCGGTCGCTCGGTCCAAATTCCTTTTCTTCCTAAATGGGACAAACTAAAAATTCACAGCGAGAACAGGAGGCGCGGCGCACACATGGATACAGTCGCGGGGCTCTGGGGAGAGCGCACTAGCAAACCGAGTCCATGGCGGCGAACTGCTCCGAGAGACTGCGATGCAGCGAGCAGTGCGCGATCGGGTGGTCCAGGTCGTTCTCCTGCAGCGAGTCAGCGGCGCCCGTGGGGTCAGCCGCGGGGTCCTGCTCGTCGCAAAAGTACTTGCCCTTGCTGATGCTCAAAAAGTCCATGAGGATCTGGATCACGCCCTTGTGCGAGCTGCACTCGTCGATTGCGTCGCGCGAGGATTTTCTCAGGCGGTCCAGCACGGTGGAAAGGAACGTGTCCAAGCCTTCTTCGTCGCACGAGCGCACAGCCGTGGTCATGGAGCTGCAGGACGCGCACACTTCGCAGCGGTCGTCGCTCTTGCGCGCGGCCATGGCGCCCACGAGCTTGAACATGTTGATCACGTTCTTGAAGTCGTCCTTGGTCTTGTACATGGACTTGGACTTGCCCTTGCACGTGATCTTGACCTGGTACATCTTGGTGCCGCCGAGCGCCGGCGCGTCGGTCACGCGCGCGCACACCACGTTCGAGATCTCCTTCATCATCGGGGCTTAAATACGGTGACTCGTGGGGAAAAGCGGCTCGGGTCCTGCGCGGTGGGAAGCGGAAGGATAGACCTGGTCGGGCAGGAAGACGCGACTTGTCAGGAGAGGGAGGCGAGGGAGGGCGCGGCAGGCAGGCGGACTTTTCGTGAGTGGTGGCGGCACTGCCACGGCGGCGGACGGAACCAACGTTCGGAGTTCCAACACCCGCTGTGCCCAACAAAACGGAACCAGGACCAACGCGCCAACCAACACAAAGCAGGGCCCCTCTCGCTCTCGCCTCTTCGGTCGGAGAGCGGGAGGGAAATCCTGTGTGCGTGAATAGAGGCCCCTCGCTGCTCTCCCCAAAAGGACCAAACCAAACCGGCGCGACGCCTAGCCCTATTGACGTGACTTGGTTTCAGTAATGAGTGGGCTACCCACCGTTCATATTTATATCCAATGGCAAGACGCGAATCCAACACCTGTATCATACAAAGCCACATGGAGCGTTTTGAACAGCTCTGTTTCCAACACGCACATGCAGAGCGGCCGCAACATGGGACTCCGAGAACGCAATGCTTGGGGGACAGCAGCTCGGCCTGTTGGCCCTTTGGATATCCAGCAGGTTTGAGCTGTTTTGGGAGGACATGTCCAGTTTGCACCAGATGGGTTGACAGTCTACGAGCACCATGCTCGCAGCCCCCGCTGAGCAGGGAGTGTTTTAAACTGTTGAGTTGTTTTGACTGGAGGCTGGGTGCGATGTCCTACGATTGGTGGATTTGGGTGGGGGAGGTTTGGTCCCGCGCGACACCCGGGCAGCCGCCCTCTCCCCAGCTTCCTTCCGCCGCGTGACCCATCCCGAGCTCATCAGCGCTCGCTCTCTTTGGTGGTGACTCTGGATTCTGTGCTCCTCCCGCCATCGCCTCGTCTCCTGCGAGGTGAATTGATGGACGACAAGCCAGAATAGTTCTGCGTTCCGAACTCCCGACGTTGGACCAAGTTTCTCCATCTACTTTCGTTGGGATCTCTCCAAGAATTCCGAGACGGAAAGCACAGTCTAACATGAAGACGACGACGCCACGACACAGAACCCAACCGCAGCGTGTTGGATCGTGAGGACAGCGGCTTGAGCACCAAAGCTCGAGCGGCCGGACCTTCCAGATCTGGTTTCGTTGACAGGCCAGAAACGGCGGGAACAACAACTCAGATCAATCTTTAACCTTTATGTTATGATATCCCGTCTATTTCGAGAGTGGACCGCACGAATGGCTACACGTGTGACACACTCGGTTGGGAGGTGACTGGAGTGGGCGCCAGTGCCGTGCTGCATTGCACGGTCCTGCACTGCACGGTCCGAGCGTCTCTCTCTCACTCACTCTTGACCACAGCGACAATGATAGCACTGGCGATGCCGTGTTGTTAACGGGTGAGTTGTTCCTGTTATGTGCTTTCATGCGTCCCTCCACTCGATATCACGGGAACGAGCCGTGTGTCCGGATGCAGTCGAAGAGCTGCTGCAGCGAGTGCGTGCGCTCGTAGGCGTCCAGCGCACGGCGAAAGCCCTCGCCGTACACCGGGGACGCGTCGTGCTCGATCTGGTGCATAAAATACTCGCGGAGCTTCTTGTTGAACGCCGAGTGGGAGTCGCCCTCGGCGTCCTGCTCGGCCGCCACGACGTGCTTGTACTTGAGCCACAGATAGCTGATGAGCTGGCAGACGCCTTCCTCGACCATGGGGTCGATGTGGCGCGGGAACCCGTCGTGGAGCTTGATGAATGCGTGGGTGGCCTCGTGCGCGAGCACCTGTGCCGTCAGATCGTACGGGAGTCCGTGTAGAATGAGGATCGCGCTCACTGATCGGTTCTGAGAGACAAGAATAGGATGTCAGTGAACGTCAAGTCGAGGTGGGGGCGCGTACAGTACGGCACCGAACCGTTTCTAGTCGCGCCACTTGAGGCACGCGGCTTTGACCGTTGTGCACGAGGTGCTTGATCTCCGTGACCTCAGACAAACACAAGCCGCGCGTGATGAAGCCGCCCGAGAATGGGTTCGCGTGGGTGTGGGAGTGGGAATGTCCCGAGTGGTCACCGCCGCCGTGCGCAGTGTGCTTGTGGTCATTTAGAGTCGAGTATTCCACTAGGTATACCGGAATCTGCCCATGGAAACATCAAATCCGTCAGTCTCACATATCATACGCCCAAAAGGTTGGAGATGAAGAACGCGATGTCCTCACAGAAGGTAACCGGATGCCGATTGATTCCATGAACCGCCACACATCCTTGACGAGCGGTTTAGCCTGCGGGGTTTCGCACACACCAACAAATCCCCGTCAGTGTCTTCGCAAGAGAAAATAAGCTCAGGGCAGACGGGAGTATTCACCTCATTCGTGTCTAGCACTACGGTCATGGCGCAGTCGTGGCAGGTCTTCCGGCCGTCACTCAACACCTCAAAGTATTTGCGCGGGTTGAGCGGCTGTGGTTCACAATGTCAACAGATGCACCACGCAATGCGTATCAGTATCATCAAACAAATAACGCTGTGGGAAGCCTCAGGCACCTCTATCCGCTGGCAGCTGCAGCATCGGAAGCGGTCGTCATGTGACGGACAGTACTTCATATCCCAGAACGGGACGAGCTTGTACACGACGTTGCCCGCTTCGTTCGTCGGAATGTGCTGCTCACAAACCTCGCATCTAAATAGCAGCGGAGTTAGTCGGTGCCTGGGCTGAGGTAGCGACGCATGGGGCGAACCTACACTGGGAGGAAGAGCGTCCGGTAGCACTCCATGTGGTACGGATCGCCGTCTTTGAGCTGGAACCGCGGCGTCGTAAACGGCTCGTGGCAGGCCGCGCACTGGAAGCAATCCGGGTGGTACGTGTGGCCGTTGGCCATCACGCGCGGCCCGCTTCTGTTCTCATAAGCCACAATATAGTCAGGTATCCGCTGCAAAGTGGCGGGAGCCACACCGCGACGGACGCACCGGATGAGCTCCCGGCAGCGCGCGCACGTGAACGTCCGCGCGGCGCCGCACATGTCGCATGTCTTCGCCGCGTCCTCGTTCTCGTACGTGCACGCCGTACAGATCCACGGCGGCGTCATCGGTCCCTCTCCGACCTCCGCGATGGTACGCGAGTGGAGTCAAGTGGGGGGGAATAGGAATGGGAGCCGTTCAGGCAGCTCAGTCAGGCATAATGAGAGACCAACACTCTGCCAACGAACCCGGCCGTGGGTACTGATTTACTGTGTGTAACGTGGCCACGTGGTCATGTGGTCCACTTCGTCCATCATTTCATAGAGGTCGAGGGGTGTCGAAGTTGACGACCGGGTATGTGTTTTCGAAGGTTTCCCTTTCCAACTTTCCCGCGCGAACCAAACCGAAAACCTCCTGATCGAATGGAAATGGGCGGCCTGGACGCGCTCGCGGCGCTCGCGGACGACGACGCCAAGGCGCTAGGCGATGAGATCCGCCGTCTGCTGTTGGCGGGGGACGAGGAGGCTCCGTTAGACGTCAAGCCGGAGGAGGAGGAGGAGAACGGATCCGTCGTGGTGCGCGTGCTGGCCCATTTGCGGGTGCGGCCGGCGGGCACAGCCTACGCCGTGGCAGCGGAGCTCGTGCGCCTGGAGGAGAATGGAGGAGAACAGGCGGAGGACGACGGTGCAGGTGCTCCGACGGTGGTGGAGGCGCGCCAAAGAGGGCTGCTGAGCGGTCTGCTGGAGCTCGCCAGGGAGCGTCTCGAGGCGGAACGCGGAGGAGAAGATGGAGAAGGAGAACCAGGTGGCGGAGAACAAGGGGAGAACACAAACGCGCTTCAGTCGATGCTCGTGGCGTACGCGGCGCGCGTCGCGACGGAGCTGACGTCCCGCGGCGCGGTGGAGGAAGTGGTGCCCGACACGCGCCGGCTGCTCGCGGCTTGGGCCGACGCGGTCGTCGAGGTGGCCGTGCGGTTGCCGCCGTCGCAGGACGCGGACCGCGACGCCTGGGCGCTGCGGCTCGCGGGCGAGTTCCTGCGCATCCACCAGCACAGTCCCGCGGCGCGCGAGGACTTCCGCACCATGACGCTTGTCTGGAAGGTGCGTCCCAGGCGGAAGGGGGGGGGGGTCAAGTGGTTATGTACTGACGGTATCGTTTCATGTTGTGACAGAACCTGAACAAGCTCTCGGCCGTGTATCGCGCCGCCATCTTGCAGCACGTCGAGGGGGACGTGTCCAGAGACGAAGCCGGTCGCGTGGCGTTCTCGTTTAGTACCGTTTTTGACGCAGCGGCAACGAGTTTGGCGCGCACGACGCAGCGGTTGCGCGCCACGGCACTGGCGCCGGTAGACGAAGAGCTCGCTGCAGAACTGAAGCTGTTGCGGCTCTTCCTGCGAGCTTTCCAAGGCCAGTGCGTGCAGTTTGTGGACTCGATGGTCGCTCAGGTATGGCGGCTGAACCCAGGTCTTTGATTTCTGTGCGTGAAGTACTGATGAAGACGACCTGATGCACCATACAGGTCGAATGCAGTGTCGCGCTCGCCGTCGACGCCGTCGCAGCCGTCGTGCCGATCGTGGAAGGTCTAGTGACACAGTCGGAGAAGCTCCAACACGAAGCGGTTCGTGTGCTGCACTGTGTGATCTCGTTCGTTGAGACGATGGCGAGGAGCGAGAAGCTGCAAGCCTCGACCCGGTCGTTTGTCGGCACACTGCTGTGGCAGCCAAGAGACAAGATGGACACACTCGTCACGCAGACGCGGTCTCAATACGTTGACAGCGACGATGGCGCCCAGCAGAGCGATGATCTGCTGGCTTGGGCACATGTTCTCGCTCTTGCTACGTTCTATGCAGTCCATGGCGACAGCGAAGGTTCCCCGTCCTCGACACAAGCAGTTTCCTCAACGGTCGGCGCAACCCCAGAGTTTGAGTGTGTGGCGGCACTGCTCACAAGGTTCCGAACATGGGGAAGTCGTGTGCTGGTCGGCGAATTCTCAAAAACGAAGAGTCTGTTCGTGGACATGGTCCTCGATTCGCTGGTGGCACAAGCAAGATCGACGTCAGCGCTACAGCTGTTTCTCCTGGAGCAGACGCTTCATCCGGACCCGACGCAGCGCTTCTTGTTGTGGGACTTCTGGCGCGAACTCTTGTGCTTCATCTGGGAAGATAGTGTCGTCAGCGCGATGTTCAACACGCTGCTTGAACTCACTTACGCAAAGAATGGCAAGGGATCGATGTTGCAAGCCGACGCGCGGGATGAGATTTTGAATCTCCTCGCCTACATCTATCCTGAACTGTGCGGCACGGTCAAGCAGGAATACCTACGCGTCGTATCCCAGGCATTCGACGTTGTCTGTGCCGAAGGACCAGGTCACAAGCTCACGCCTCAACTCGCGTCTTCGTTCGACCTCCTCGAGCTTCTCGCAAGTTCGTCTCTTTTGGTCGAGTATGAAGAGTCCGACAAAGAAGAATGGATCGCCCACTACTTGCCAGTTGCGATGGAGTGCATCGGAGGTGTCCACGATTTCCTGGACCAAGGGCAAATGATGGCGCCAAAAGAAAGAGACGGGGTGCTTCGCGTGCTTGCCGGTGGCTTACTGGTGATTCGGTCCATTTTCGAGGACAACGACAAAGCCGACGATGAGAGTGCCCAGGGGTTGGCGAGTATGGTGTTGCCAATGTGCGCTGAAACGGTGACTCATCTCGCGAACATGGTGCAACGGAGCAATGGAGACCAAGCGCATTCCTCGCCATTGTTTTCAAAGTTCTTCACACGAGTGTTGGCAACTTGCTTGGAGATTCTGACCTCGCTGTCACCTTCGATCAAGACGAACCGAAGCAACCAGTGTGTCCAGGTTATCAAAGATCTTCTGACTATTCTCCAGTCCAACCACGAACTCACTCCACACGCGACCGCCATCGCCGTCTTTATCCGAGACGCCTTGGGAGATATGTGCGTGATGCCATCCGATGTGGACGTTGTCTGGAAGATGCTGGGAACCGTATTCCACAAACTCTCGGCCCTCCACTTCGGGATCCAAGTTGACCCAACCACGCAGTCTCTCACACCACCGCAGTCAGTGTGTCTCGAAGCGATGTACGCACTCATGGCACAATCGAATCTGCCTGATATCGCCGGTCGACAACGGAAGTTCAATGGCTGGATGGTTCCACACGCACAACCAAGGTTCGCGAAGTATATCCAGGTGATGTGTGAAGGCCCACTGGTAGCAGCGGCGACCAAGAGAGACCAGTGCGATAAATGGTGCCAGTCGGAGCGTTTCTACGAGACGTTCTACCTGCGCTTTCCGTCCGCTAAACGACACGAAGTGGAAGATCCGAGCAGCTGCAGAGAGCGAGACCAACCCAGCGAAACAGTCCAGTCAGAAGTTGCCCAGCTTCACACCGTCAGCGCCGATGATGTTGACATGGACGAGAACGCGAAGCGTATCAAATGGGACTCGTTCGCCGCGACATACTGGCAGCTGCACGATAGCCTGTCAGCGCTGTCCACGCCAGAGCTCCAAGAAGCTTTCATGGACCGTCTAACTGAGAAGGACTTGGATCAGGCGACTTCAGCACTCCAGGAGCTTCTCAAGAAGAGCCCGGTCAAGTGACGATGCAGCTACCAGGTAAGATAAATCATGCGTGTTGATGTAGTCCCGCGGTGACATGCAGTGTGAAAATAGCTATCTAACAAAGCTGAAGAGTGGTGCTGAAGCTCCACACCGTGGTGAAGCGTGCTGTTAGATCTCCAGGCCTCTAGCGATACGATCGACCGAAGGACTGGAAGAAAGTGGGTTCGATCTTGCCCCGTGCTTGCTGTGCATTCTTCTGCTCTCGCTCGGCCGCCTCGCGAGCCTGTCGGTCCAGCGCCTCTTTGATGGCGAGCTGCTCCATGGCCTTCTTGCGCTGCACGTTGTGCTCCTCCTCAACGAGTATCCGATTGATTTCGACCTGGCGGCGAGCCTCCTCAGCCGCATCTTGCCTCATCTGCTCTTGCTGACGAGCCTTTTCCGCAAGCAGGTGATCGTTCTGCGAGAGATAGCGCTTGGTCTGGTCTTGCGAGAAGCCCTTCCAGTGGTCAACACGCACGCGCTGGTCCAACGACATGCCAGGTAGCTGCGCCTGCATTGGGTTCTCACTGATGAGGTAGCTTTGCAGTGTCTTCTGGATCTCGTCGGCGTTCATGGCCTGCTCCAGCGAGTGGTGGCGGCGCTCTCGGTCACGCTTTTCGTCGAGCAAGAACTGGTTGAAGCGCTGGAGCTCAAGCGCGATCTGCGTGCGCTCGCGCTCGGTCGCCGTGTGGAGCGATTCCTGGAATCGTTCGATCTCGGCCAAGTAGCCGGCAAACTTGCGCTCCTCCTCGGCGTCCAGGGCCTTGCGCTGTCGTCTCTCCTCCATCTGCGCGAGCGTCCACTCCTTGAGCTGGAGAGCCTGAAGCCGCGTTCGCTCGAGTCGCTGCGGGTCTTCACCGTTGAACTTCTGGGCCGCTCCGGGCGCGCAGGTCTCCGGTTCGATGGGGATCGCACGCTCTCGGGTGTCGCGCTCGCGCGCCTGCTCGCGCTCAGCTGCCTGCAGATGCCAGTCGTTGCGGAGCGTGACCATCTCCTTGCGCCTCGCGAGCGCGTCTTCCGACTCGACTTGAACCAGGTAGCGTCGAATCGCGTCGTCTTCCTCGTCGGCGCGGCGCTGCGCCTCGCGCTGCGCTTCATCCTGGAGCTTCTTCTCCTCCACCTGGTTCTTGACGCCCGCGATATCGGCCTGCGAAAGCACCCACGTCGGTAAGAGCGGGTTTCCTTGCTTCATGGTTAAACGGTCATCAGTCACTCACCCCGATGCTGCGCAGCCTGCCCGGCCCGAGCTTCTTCAAGCGCTCCTGCTCGCGCTGGCGACGCGCGTCGATGCGCAGCGTCTCCTTGTCCTCCACCGCAGCTCCGACCACCATCCTAACGCAGCGCGTGCTTGTCGATGCTCAGCGAGTCTCCGAACGCAGAGCCCCAGAGTAACAAAACAGCCCCCGCGCTCGGCGGCTTCGCCATGGTCAGAACCAGCTCAAGCCCCCCTTCGCCGGAAGCGTATTTTTGGGCGTCGAACAAGAGCATCACGAGTACGTGCTGCTCGGATTAGATCAGACCCGGGTCCGTGTGTCTGCGACGCGCGAGCCGTTTCTGCCTGGCTCGTCAGGATCGCACGGATCCAGCAGGCTTGATGGGGGTTTTGCCAGCCGGTCAGGATGCGTGTCAATGTCATGTTTTCCATTCGTGTGTGTGTCTTTTTTTCGTAGATGCTACTCATTACACAAGCCTCTCTTCTCCAGCCCAGACAGAAAGCTGGCTCATTTTCTTCTCTTTGTTGGCGCAAGGGGCCGATGACGTGACGGTGCCCGTCTACACAGCCTCGGCCTCGTCGTCCAGGCTCTTCAGGTAGTCGTCGAGCGACACGCCGCGCACGAGCACGGGCTTCTTGCGGCCCAGGATCGCGTCTTCGTCGACATACACCGCGCTCACATCCTGGAGGTCCGGCAGCTCAAACATCGTGTCGATCAGCGCGCGCTCAAAGATCGAGCGCAGCCCGCGCGCGCCCGTGTTGCGCTTGAGCGCGAGCTCGGCGACCGCGTCCAGCGCGCCGTCGGTCGCGTGGAACTCGACGCCGTTCATCGCGAACAGCGCCTTGTACTGCCGCACGAGCGAGTTCTTGGGCTCGGTGAGCACCTGCACGAGCTCGTCGCTCGTGAGCCCCGAGGTGCTCACGAGCAGCGGGAAGCGGCCGATAAACTCGGGGATCATGCCGTACGCCACGAGGTCCTCCGGGTCGGCGCGCTGCATCAGGCTGCCGATCTGCTCCGACTCCTTCATGCGCGTGTTCTTCATCTGCGCGCCAAAGCCGATTGACGACTTGAGCGTGCGCCGCGCCACGAGCTGCTCGAGCCCGGCGAACGCGCCGCCGCAGATAAACAGGATGTTGGACGTGTCGATCGTGATGTACTCGCCGCGCGGGTTCTTGCGGCCGCCCTTCTCGGGCACGTTCACCGAGCTGCCCTCGAGCATCTTGAGCAGCGCCTGCTGGACGCCCTCGCCCGAGACGTCGCGCGTGATGCTCACGTTCTCGCTCTTGCGCGAGATCTTGTCGATCTCGTCAATGTACACGATGCCGCGCTGCGCGGCCTCGAGATTGTAGTTGGCCGCCTGGTAGAGCTTGAAGAGCACCGACTCGACGTCCTCGCCGACGTACCCGGCTTGCGTCAAGCACGTCGCGTCCGCGATCACGATCGGTACCTTGGCGAGCCGCGCGAGCGTCTTGGCCAGCAGCGTCTTGCCCGAGCCCGTGGGCCCGATCATCATCACGTTCGTCTTGTCCAGCTCCACGTCCTGCAGCAGCTCCAGCTTGTCCAGCGCCGCGTCGCCGCTTCCGCTGCTGGTGCTCTCGGGCGTCGCCGTGGATCGCTTCTCGGCCGTGTCCATCCACACCTCCTCGAGCAGCAAGCGGCGATTCAGGCTCGAGAGCCCAGGCGTCGTGTTTGCGGCCGACGAAGCCGGAGTCGCCGAAGCCGACGTCTCGTCGTTCTCGTCGTCCGCGAGCGACTCGGCCTCGAACATGGACATGTGCTGGATGCGCTGGTGGAGCTGCTGCTGGTGCTGCTGCAGCGCCGCGGCGCGCGCGGCCGCGTCTTTGCGCGCGCTCAGCAGCTCCTGCGCGCGGAGGCGCTTGTAGTGGTTGTACACGCCGACGCTCAGGATGCGCTTGACGTTGTCCTGGCCGATCACGTACTGATTCAGGCCGTCGTAGATCTCGCGCGGCGTGAGCAGCCGCTGCTTGAGGAAGCTCGCGCCGCCGCCGCGCGCGCCGCCCGCCGCGCTCGTGCTCGTGGCCGCGAACGCCTCGCTCGCCAGCTTGTCGTATTCGCCGTCGGCTATCAGCGAGAACAACCAAAGTCAGTACCCAGCGCCTGCAGAGAGAGAGATAGAGAGAGAGGAGAACACTGCATACCGTTCATACGACGCCGCAGCGGCGTGGTGGCGGGGCCCATGGACATGGAGGACGCCGTGGCACTGCCACTGGCACCGCTACCGCTGCGCGTCTGCATGGTCGTGCCCAGCAGCGAGGACGAGAGCGAGCTCAGCGCCGCCGCGGCCGCCGCGTTGCGGATCGGCGGCGGGCGCACGGCCGGCGGCGTCGGCGAGGGCGTCGCGGAGGAGGTGGCCTTGACGGCAAAGTGGAGATTGCAGCCCGTGCACTTGACCACGTCGCCTTCCTTGAACGCCACGTCGGGCGGAGGGGACGTGGGGGAGCGCGCAGCGGAGGAGGAGCCCGCGGAGGAGGAGGCGGCGTCGCCCGCGAGCGAGTTGGCGAGCGCGAGCGCCGAGCCGCACTGCGGACAGCAGAGCGCCTTGGCGGCCGTCGCCGACGCCGAGGAGGAGGCGGAGGAGGAGGAGGAGGAGGAGGAGGACGCCTTGCTGCAGAACGCGCGCGCGCCTACAGGCGGCTGCGAGGGCGCGTACGCCGGCGCAGACGAGATCTCGCGGTGGCGGAGGAGCGCGGTCGCCGCGGCGGCCGTCGCGCGGCGGGCGTGGCGCGTGCTGGCGACGCGTGTGGCCGCGCGGACCGAGTGCGGGCGGATCATGGCGGAGAGGAGGGGAGAGGAGGGGAGCGGAGCGGAGCGGAGGGGAGAAGACGTCGGCGGAGGACGGCGTACGTCACCGGTGCGGGGTCGGCGAAATGGAGGAGGAGGAGGAGGAGCCGGGAGGAGGGCGCGTGCCTGCTGCGCCTGCTTGCCGTGTGAGCTTGAAGCGGCGATGGGATTGGGCCTGGGGAGAAGTTTCGCCCCGTTTCTTAACGTTTTGTGTAGTTTACGCGTAAGATTTCGTCGCGAAGAAAAAATAACAGAAAACGACAGCGAAAGAAAAGAGAAAGAAAAAACAGAGGCACTGACCCAACAACCGGTTCATGACCGGTTTCACTGTGGTTCAATGCCTTTGTGTGGACTACACACACATTATATAACTTGATATGGCTCCAAATATGAGTGAATAGAACACGGATCTTGAAGAGGCGTTTCTTGCTCCCGCAAAGTGAGCACAGAAATCGCTCACGCCGCACGGAACCTAGTCCGTTGGGCTCCCACCAGGGACACAAATGGTGCGTTGCACTCGCCCTCACTTCTCACCGCGGAAGCTCTCCAAGTTGAAGAGAATCAGCCTGCGTACGTGACGCATCCATTCTTTCTGGCTCCAACGCCGGCCCAAATCGCCCCGCAGAACAGTTCTTTCCTCTCTAGTGGCTCGTCTTTAATCTAGAGGAGCAAATAAGTCGGCAAGCCGATCAAAACGACGTCACAGGGGCCCCGATGTGTTGCTCGTCTTGCCTGATAACGGCGCGGAAGCCGCAAGTCGCGGCAAGAGGGTGCCGGTGCGCAAGGCGATAGATAGATACATCGACCGTTCCAGGCTGGAATCCAGCGACATAATTGTTCAGCCGGTGCCTCCTGTGGGAGGAACTGTTCTCCTCCCCATCCACGGCCGCCTCCTCGTACGTACAGTACATCCGGTTTGCGCAAATTGTGGAGAAAGGAGATCGGAGAGAGGAGAGCAGAGAACAGAAAGAATGCTGCTGCGTCCAGATGCGGGATCCTTGCGAGGCAGGCGACTGATGAGGAGCATTTTCGCCATAGTGGGTTGTGGTGGTGCCACGTCGCCGGCATCTTGCAACGCCTTGTTCTGATTGGCTAGCACTGACGTGTCATCGACGCACTTTGGTCGTGGCGAAATGCCACCAGCGGAGCATTCGTGATTTGGGTGAGTCCATTAATCATCATAGGTTATGCTATTACAAAGAGCGTTTTGGGCGCATTGTCACCATCGTGCAGACGTTGGTGACCAGCAAATACTTATGTTTATCAAATGATACAGGTGAGACCATTCCGTTCTCAGCCCTTCTCGAGGTGCGAGAGACTAGACAGCACGACCCATCCCCGCGGGTGATGCGCCTGAGTCCTCCGCCACCAAAACCTGCACCGCACTCTGTTGGTGAGAAAACGACACATGCGTGTGCGAGTGTGTTTTGCGGAGAGTGTTCCACGCCGTCTGGAACCAAAAGCGCAGTGCCTGGGCGTGTGCATCCACTCTCTGTGGCAGCGACGTAAAACGTGCATCTCGCCTTCCCGCCGACTTCGACATCACGACTTCTACGTATAGTAAGCCGGCGTCGCACCGCTCGCCGACTTGAGCCCGCCAGCGGAGATCAATCTCCGCTCCGCTCGACGCGCCCCGCCATTCGGCTCCGGCCAAAGTCACTTCGCAATTTGCTCCGCCACCCGCGCAAGTCCGCTCCTCCAGCAAGACCCCCTCCTCCGTCCCCCTCCTCCATGCGGATCTCCTCGCGCGTGCCGTCGGCGGCCACGCTGCTCGCGGTGGCCGTGGCCGTGGCCGCGTGCTCGCTGCTCGTCCACGCCCAGGACGCGCCCGTCGAGTGCGGCGCCAACCAGTACACGGACCCGGAGAACGCGACCAACTGCCTCGACTTTGCGTCGCCCTTCGCCAAGGCCTCCAAGGATCTCAGCGTGCAGCTCGACTCGGGCAACACGGCGTGGATGCTCGCGGCCTCGGCGCTCGTGATGATCATGACGCCGGGCGTGGCGTTCTTCTACGCCGGTTTGGCCGGTGAGGAGATGGCCAGCAACACGATCATGATGTCGTTCGTGAGCATGGCGCTCGTGTCGATCCAGTTCTGGGCCTTTGGCTACAGCGCGTCGTTCTCGATGGAGATCTTCGGCTGGGCCGGCTACAAGGACGTCACCGGCGCGGCTGGTGGTGTGTACGGCGTCAAGATCCCGAACGCGCTCTTTGCGTTCTTCCAGACCCAGTTCGCCATGATCACGCCGGCGCTGCTCAGTGGCGGTGTTGTCGGCCGCATGAAGTTCCACACGTTCATCGTGTTCATTTTGCTCTGGACGTCGTGCGTCTACGACCCGCTCGCGCGCTGGATGTGGTCGCTCAAGCTGGACGAGGAGTACGCGCTCACGGCCATGGGCTGGGAGGGCAAGATGGGCAGCCTCGACTTTGCCGGCGGCACCGTCATCCACGTCTCGAGCGGCTTTGGCGCGCTCGTCGCGGCCATCATGGTCGGCAAGCGCTACAACCACGGCGAGCCCGTCAAGCCGCACAACGTGCCGCTCGTCATGATCGGCCTTACGCTGCTCTGGTTCGGCTGGTTTGGCTTCAACGCCGGCTCGGCCACGGCCGCGGACGGTGTCGCCGCGGTCGCGGCCATCAACACGCACCTGGCGCCGTCCGCGGGCTTCCTCACCTGGATGGCGCTCGAGTACCTGACCCACGGCAAGACGGACCCGTGTGGTGCGGCCTCGGGTGCTGTGGCGGGTCTTGTCGCCATCACGCCTGGCTGTGGCTACGTGCAGCCGTGGGCCTCGGTCATCTTTGGCGTCGTCGGCGCGATGGTGTCGTTCGCGGCGATCCAGGTCAAGAACCGCCTGCGGTACGACGACACGCTCGACTCGTTTGGTCTCCACGGCGTCGCCGGTTTCGTCGGCGGTCTGCTCACGGGTCTCTTTGCGACGCCCGACGTGAACCCGGCGATTGTGGGCGGCGCGTTCTACGGCAACCCGGAGCAGCTGCTGCACCAGTTCGTCTCGCAGTGCGTGGCCGGCGGCTACTCGGCCGTCGTGACGTTTCTTATTCTGATCGTGCTCAAGTACACCATGGGCCTCCGCGTGTCGGAGGACAAGGAGGTCGAGGGCGTCGACATCTCGTACCACGGCGGCGCCGCGTACGCCGGCACCGTGAGCCGCGGCGCGCTCATGTCGCCCAACTTCAAGGCCGCGAACCCGCCGCAAGGCGACTTTACGCAGTTCATGACGCCCGTGGACAGCACGAGCCCGAGCAAGGGCTCGGCGCCAGCCAGCGAGCCGTCCAACAACGTCTAAGATGGCCGCGTTCGAGCGAAGACGACGACGGCTCCATCTGAGAGAGCTAACCCCCGATGGCCCCCCCCGTGTCGACGCCATCCGTGTAGTAGTATCCTAATTGAATCAAACGTGCGCTTGCTCGAGCGTCTTATTCCAAGAGCGCAAAAGATCCGTGCGGGATCTCAGAACAAATATGTTTGGGGACGAATTACGTGAAGGAGGAGAACAAAGAACGAGAAGAGGAGGAGGGGAGGGGAGGAGGAGGAGCGTTCTTCCTTCGCTGCAGTGGGGTCAGAGGAGTCCAGCGAGCGGAGGGGCGGGAGCCGAACGCGCAAACACGCGGGCGTCCCAGTCGCCTATACGTACGGACCCCCAATGCGAAGGATTCTGTTGACTTTGTGTGCGATGTTGAAGCGAGGCACCCCACATTGCGATTGGCTCGTCGCTTGCTCGGCTGAAGAGGGGTAGGGGATTTTCAGCTTGGCACCACCAGAGGGAGAAACCTCAGCTTCCGTTCTCGGGTGGAGCCACTTGGGTTGTCCGAAGGTTCCCCGAGCGCATCTCCCTCCACCATTGTTGCTCTCCGCTCAAGTGGTGGAACGGTTCCCAGATGTGTTTGACCAAACACTCGACTGAGCCGAGGCGCAGGAGTGGGGGGAACAGGTGCTCCGCCCACACCAGGGCTGCGTTTCTGGCTCGCGTCGGTTGACACAGCCACCGCCGGGAGGAGGAAAGCGGAGCGGGGGGGAGACCGATCCGCTGGCTGTCACAACTCTCAGCTCATTCCGTTCTACAGGTTCGGAACCTTCTCTCCCCTCGCCCGCCGTACCCCTCCCACTGAACAGAGCCGCGCTCGGCACGCCGCACCACGTCGGCACTCCTGTGCTCCGCTCCACTTGCTCTCCTCTCTCACTTTGCAACTTGCGCGCCGGGTCCCAACCTCTCCCCCACCTCCTCTGCTCACCCTCCTCCGCCCACTCGGTTCTCCGCTCCGCGCTTCCGCCATCTCCCAACCATGGAGCTCCTCCGCTGCGCACGCGTAGCTCCGATGGCGCCCAAGCTGCTCCTCCTGCTCTCGCTAGTCGTCGCGGTCGCGTCCTCTGTGGCGTCCGCGGCCGACGCGCCGACGCCGCCGGAGTGCAGCATCTCCCAGTACCTCAACGCCACCAGCAACGAGTGCGTGGACTTTGCGTCGCCCTACGAGAAGGCCTCCAAGGACCTGAGCGTGACCATCGACTCGGGCAACACGGCCTGGGTGCTCATGTCCTCGTGCCTCGTGATGATCATGACGCCGGGCGTGGCGTTCTTCTACGCCGGTTTGGCCGGTGAGGAGATGGCCAGCAACACCATGATGATGTCGTTCGTGGCCATGGCGGTGGTGTCGATCCAGTTCTTCGCGTTCGGCTACTCGGTGTGCTTTGGCCAGGATCTGTTCTCCTGGTCGGGCTACAACGACGTCACGGGCGCCGTCGGCGGGCTCTACGGCGTGCGGATCCCCAACGCCGTCTTCGCGCTCTTCCAGACGCAGTTCGCCATGATCACGCCGGCGCTCATCTCGGGCGGCATCGTCGGTCGCATGAAGTTCGGCACGTTCATCATCTTCACGCTGCTCTGGACCTCGATCGTGTACGACCCGCTCGTGCGCTGGGTCTGGTCCTACCGGCTCGACAGCAGCTACGCGCTTGCGCCCGCCGGCTGGGGCGCCAAGATGGGCACGCTCGACTTTGCCGGCGGCACGGTCATCGAAGTGGCCTCGGGCTTCAGCGGACTCGTGTCCGCGATCGTCGTGGGCAAACGCTACAACCACGGCGAGCCCGTGAAGGCCCACAACGTGCCGCTCATGATGATCGGCACGAGCCTCATTTGGTTCGGCTGGTTCGGGTTCAACGCCGGCTCGGCGGGCGCGGCCGACGCCATCGCCGCGATCGCCGCGATCAACACGCACCTCGCCGGCTCGGCCGGTTTCCTGTCGTGGATGGCGCTCGAGTGGTTCATCCACAAGAAGGTCGACCCGTGTGGCTCGGCCAGTGGCGCGGTCGCCGGGCTCGTGTGCATCACACCCAGCTGCGGCTATGTGATGCCCTGGGCAGCTGTGATCTTTGGCGTCGTGGCCGGCATGGTGTCGTTCTTCGCGGTCATGGCCAAGAACTACCTGCGCTACGACGACACGCTGGACGTGTTTGCGATCCACGGACTCGCGGGTTTCGTCGGCGGGCTCATGACGGGTCTCTTCGCGACCAACCAGGTGAACCCGAACATCAAGGGCGGCGCGTTCTACGGCAACCCGGCGCAGTTTGTGCACCAGCTCGTGTCGTTCAGCGTCGCCGCGGCCTACTCGATGTTCGGCACGTTCGTTATCCTCATGGTGCTCAAGTACACGGTCGGGCTGCGCGTGTCCGAGGACAAGGAGATCGCCGGCGTGGACATGTCGTACCACGGCGGCACCGCGTACGTCGGCGGCGCCTCGAGCCAGAACAACTCGCGCCACGGCAAGAGCTCGTCGCCCATCTTCAAGGTCGCGAACCCGCCCGAGAACGACTTTTCGCAGCTCATGACCCCCGTGCCGGAGAACCGCACCGCCGACGACATGGCCTAAAGAGCTATCCGTCATCCCGCAACCGTGACAGCTACACGCGCAAAGATGTGCTATCGGCAAAGCACCAGCTCGCTCCGTGAGGCCGCTGCAGTAACATATATGAACTCGAAACTAATGCACACACACTCACATGCATTCCCATCGCTTCATGCTCCGCCGTGTGCTGCAAATGCGGACAAGAGCATTCCTACAGATTTGGTATTTTGATAGAGGTTGGGAGGACGGGAGTCTTATGGCGATCCATTCACGGGATGGATACTTTATCAAATTATACAGGTTATGGAGATGGTTGCAAGACCTTCGTGGCTCGTGCCCTGGATGGGAGTGCAAGACGGCCCTCCTCGGGAGATGCGGCTTCTCTACCCCTGATGATAAACGTTCTGTCCTTCCCACAAACGCGGCGGCTTCTCCCCATTTCAGGCGCAGCGCTCCACGAGGCGGACAAGGGACTCGAACTTTGCTACAGTCGCTGCGACTGAGATCTCTCTCCCTCTCTCTCCTCTCACAACAACGCGCTCCGCTGAAGTCGCTGCAAGTGTACAACATTTTTTTCCTTCGTACCCTCCACGAAGACTCGGCGACGCTGGTCAAAACAGCCTCTGTACACTAGCTGGCGCTTCAAGAAGACCAAGAACGTCCGAAGGAGCCACAGAACAAGGACGCGGAGACATCGTCCCAGCGAGTGGGAATGCGTCCGCCAACGCGACTACGGGGGGTTCCTGGCTCTCGATCGCAGCGATGCGACTTGCGCGCGTCCAAGCAGCGCGCGCACTCCCCACGCGACACACGTACGCAATCTATTCGCGTAAATAACGGGGGGGCTGCATTGGCCCACGGCGGACTGGACACGCTGACGTGACGGCCGCGCGCTCTCCCATCGGGCCGCCAGGAATAGACAGAGAGGATGTGCCCGCGCATGGGACGGTGGGGGCGCCATGGCTATTTGGGACCGTGGCATGCCAAGTAGGCGAGCGACTGAAACTGAGGGAAACGCTGCCAATTTCTGACACGCCAAGTCTCATGGGCCAACAAAAGCAGGCGGGTTCTTTGCCCGCCGAGCGTACAAACCCGTTTGTCGCTTTTTGTATCTGTTTATGCATTGAAACAGGCCGGGTTATCTTGAATGGGTTTTTCTTGGAAGTGGTTGACCCATTAGCCTGTGAAATTTTACCCAATAAATGACGCGGAAAGTATCAGGCGCTCTCGTTTCCTGGCTGTTGCTGCGTCCGTTGGGTTCGCGTCTGGGTGCACATTCCGCTCCCCCGGCTTCTTGGCGGTTGATCATTCTCCGGAAAGGCGAGCGGCGCGTACGACCACCTCCCCCACAGAGAACCCTCCGCCCCCCTCCCCTCCCCTCCGCCCTCTCCCCGACCACCATGGCGATCCCCACCGACGTGCAGGAGAAGGCGCGCGCGTGCTGCGGCAACCCCAAGCTGCTCATCACGTACCTCTGGTTCACCACGCTGGTGCGGCAACAAATGCGAATGACGGAGGAAAAAAACAGGGAAAGGAAACATGCTGACTAATGGTGTGTTTGCGCTGTGTATTCTACAGATCTTCGGCTTCATGTACGCGCTCGCGGCGATCGTGGCGGCCGTAAACAACGACGGCACGCAAATCTCGAGCCAGAAGTCGCTCGGCTTCGTGGGCATCTGGGCCATGTTCCTGGTCATCGGGCTCTCGGTCGGCGGCACACTCGTGATGCGCAAGTACCAGACGCCGCTGGCCGTCGGCTTCTTCATCGGCGTCGTGATCATGATGTCGTTCCAGATGTTCTCGCTCTCGATCCTCTTCGCCGGCGCCGCATACCTGGCCCGCCAGGAGCGCGCGCTCGACAAGAAGGACACGGCCGTGACCTCGAACGACGCCGGCGCCGTCTTCTCCTTCTTCATGTTTGTGCTCTACGTACGTGACAAGATTGATCATTTCACTTGCGGCTGGTTTGGTGTATGTGGAAGACTGACGGAAACCGTTTTTTATTTGTAGATGGCCTTTGCGATCGTCGTGATCAAGCACCGCAACGTGATCATCAAGGAGGGCGTGTCGCTCGAGCCCAGCGCCGCGGCGTCGGAGAAGTCGGCCGCCTCGTCGGCCTCGGCGCCGTCGCCCAAGGTCGTGCGCATGGACCTGGAAGCCGGCAAGAGCCTCGCGCCGCCCGTGAGTGTGTAGACAGTCGTCGTCACATGATGGACAACGAAGACGAGAGTTTCTCGTCTTCTCACACACAGAAGGGTATGGACAGCCTATCAACCAGTAGGCAGCGGC
>JAADWV010000179.1:0-57501 GCA_023336295.1 Pythium folliculosum
ATTTCTGTCGCTTTCCGACAGAATGCCGGCTGTTGGAGTGGCATTCTGTCCCAACAACTTCATAAAATCGCAATCGGCAGATTTGCGAAGGGTGTCACTGGATGAGTAACCCCGACTAACCTCTAACGTAACCCCAATTTATAACCTTGTTCACCAACCGATTTAGGGCGAGATCCCCTGGCGAACAAGTTCAATTCCACAACATCTACCAGCACAAATAAACCTACATGACACACACGCGGTTGCCATTATCGTCTCCATCTCACGAGGGATCCCCCTTCCTCTTGTACATCTTCCTGCCCAAGACACACGCGACTAGCGTGGGTTATACTACGTAGTATTACGAGGGAATCATCGCTCGATATTCAGAGAACCCATTCATTCATTCATTCGTTTTACAGTACCGGTATGACACACGCAGGATGAGAGCAGTAGTAGTGACGCAAAGAGAGGGAGATCGATCATCTAGGACGGTGGGGTAGAGCTGGGCTTTAGAGCTGCTTGCCCTTGCGCTGCTGCTGCTTCTTGGCCGGCTTGTGCTGCTGCTGCTGCTGCTGGCCGTTGGCGCCGCCCGTGAGCAGCCGGCGCAGCGTCGAGAGCACGAGCAGCGCGAGCACAACCGGCGCAAAGTCAAAGCGGTCGAAGAGCGAGAGCGTCACGTCGCGCGGCACGAGGTGGTCCACGCCGACGCTCGCGGCGATCTTGACGGCGTTCGAGACGATCATCTTGGCCTTCTCGCTGTTGAGCCGGCAGATGGTCTTCCACTTTTGGAGGTTCTGTGCGTACTTACTGGTCGGGTCCGCGACCTGGTCCAGCAGCGTCGTGACCTTGCGCGTCATCTCCTCGCTCGTCATCGTGTACTTGTCGAGGCTGAGCGAGATGCCGGCCTCCTCGGCGTTGGCCGTGTTCACAAACTCGTCGAACACGAATGGCAGCATGATCTGCGCCTTGCCGTTGTACAGCGCCTCGGTGATGCTGCCGTAGCCGGCGTGGTTGATCGCGAGCTGCACGGCGTCGTGCATGAGCGCGCGGCGCTGGTTGGCCCACGTGGGCGTGAGGAACCGCCCCGGGTACTTGCTCTGGAGCGGCGCCGTGCGCGCGGCGTCGTGGAACGCCGAGGCCCAGATCACCGCGAGGTTACGGTCCGTGTCGCCCAGCAGCGCGTCGATGCTGTCGAGCATGATCGCGTACAGCTCCGGACTGTCCTGGAGCGTGAGCACCGAGCCGAACGCGATGAACACGGCGCGCGTGCCGTTGGCCTGGTACGCGTCCAGCGCGCGCTTGAGCTCGGGCTCGATGGGCGGGATGGTCTCCTCGTTCACGACGGGGCCGAAGACCTGGATGTTGGTGGGCACGTTGCGCGCCGGGTCGATGCCCAGCACGTGGTGCGCGAGCATGAGGTTCTTCTGCGGGAACTCCCAGGGCTCCATGTAGGGCACGCTCAGGTTGAGCCGCTTCTGCGCGGCCTGGACCTTCCACGAGGCCTTGACCGTCTCGATCGCGAACGGGATGAGGTCGATGAAGCCGCGCGCGCGCTGCCACGGCGACGCGATCCACTGCTCCATGGGCATCGGGTCCAGAAAGTCGGGCACGTACCAGTCCGAGCCGACGCCGTACTGGCCCAGCGGGCCGTAGATCGCGAGCTTCTGGCCCGTCTCCTTGGCCGCGTCCATGCAGGCCTGCTCCACGGCGTCGCACATGACGAGGTCGAACGTGTGGCCGCGGCGGAAGTACTCGATGTACGCGCGCGTGTTGTGCTCGTAGATGTCCGAGATGTACCCGATGGCGTCCAGGAACACGCGCGTGTTGTCGTACTTCTTCTTGGTCTGCATGACGTCCGAGATGGCCGAGTTGTTAAAGTAGGCCGGGAGGATCACGTTCGGGATCACGTCGGTCGCGACGTACGGAAACTGGTTGGCGTGCGACGTCGCGATGCCCGGCGCGGCCACGTACGAGACCTGGTTGCCGTCCTCGAGCGCAAAGTCGCGGAGCCCCTCGAAGATCGGCGCGATGTCGCTGCGCGTGCCGAACGAGCAGATGATGGCGACGTGGAGCGCGTCCGCGGACGCGAGCAGCGTGGTCGCCGGCAGCGCCAGCGCCGCCACGACCAGCGACCGCAGCGAGAGCATGGTCTGTGTGTGTGTGAAGTTTGTGTCTTGTCGAGCCCGTGGCGGATTGCGAAGTGCGTTGACAGCGGCCGGAACTCCGAGATGGAAGGCAAGGAGCTCCTGGCTGTGGTCGGGTTGGTGGCCACTGCGCCGCTACAGCAAGGGTGCCACGGCAGGCGCGTGGCCGATCCGATCCGGACCGGACCGCCACGGGCTCTTCTCGCCACGTCAGCGACCTCGCACGCCACGGCCACACCGGCCACAATCGGGGCCTTGTCATCAAGCGGGCACGCTCACGGAGTTGGTCACACTCCAGACGAGACGCTGCGGCGATGCTGGCACCGGAGACCCTGGGGTCGCGAAGATTCGTACACTGTATTACTGTATGGTGGCGCAACTGAGACCGAGCGGGGCGAGAGCGGATCAGACGACGTGACGATAGTCCCCGGCGGGCGAGAGGGAAGTGCCCTACGCGCCGGAGCCGCCAGCGCAACAAGGGGGGACAACGATGCGTGACCATTCCCGGTCGGGAAAACGCCGCGGACGGGCCAGGATCGGTGCCCTCGAAAACCGAAATATGCTAAATCGATAGATCTTGCCACACAAATGTGGATTGAAGGAGCTAAGCATACTTACATATCAGGGGTACATAGGCCGGCATCCTTGGTGTCCGATGTGGAGCCTTCGGGGTCCGTCTCTTTTCTCAATTTTGCCCCCTGAGATGGGCAGTGCGGAAAAAGGCCTCGTGAGCCAACGGATTCGCTTGTGCTCGATCATAAGAATTCAGAGGTCGACCTACACGCCAGGTTGTGTATGGTAGAGCCCCAGGGCCATTTGTAGGGTCAATCGCGCCTCCAACTGCTCAAGCAGGCGCCTTGGTAGGTGTACGGTACAGCATGAAGGCGAGCGCTCACAGGATCAATACGCCATGTTAGGGGCATCCCGCCAGGACCCGACCACCCGAGTTGCGTCAGATTCCGACGGATTGTTGTGGCTCTGGCAAATCGCCTTCACGGAGGCTCGATGCGAACCTGGCTTTGCGGGAGACACCGCGTCTCACGCGACGAGTACTGTACCGAGGCGCCACGTCGCTTTCACAAGACCACACGATGTGATTGTGACATGGGCGAAAGCCGCCTCTTCTCCGACTGGCCTGCCCAACGAACCAACAATCCCACACGCTGACAACTCCGCTTCCGATTCCTCTTCGCGTGGGTGACGTGGCCGTCTCGTCACGGGCCTTTTCGCGCCGACCGGCGCTCTTGCAAGTCGTCGCGAGGTTCGCTTCGGGAGCTGCGTTGATCTCACTTCTGCAGGGCACCAACAATGGCCTCCGATATGCTATCAGACTCAGATTTGATTTATGGCTACATATTATCTGGTACCTTCACGCAACCGTCATAAATGTGCCTGGAAGGTGACGCGAAGGTACGCACTGAGTTTTTATGTTGCCACCACCGTTGGCCATGCTCGGTCTCCATTAGCTCTCGACAAGATGCCCGCGAACGAGTCCCCCGCGGCACCGGCGGCCGAAGCCTCGCGCCACGACCCCGTGGAGACCATGGCAGAGCCGCCGGCGAAGAAAGTGCGCTTTTCTGGGATTCCAGAAAGCGACCGCGCGGCCGCCACAGGCGACGCCAGCGACGATGACGAATATGCCACCAGTGAGACGCCCGGCGCCCGCAAGCGGCTCGCGCACCCGTTCGGCATCAAACCGATCGGCAACTTCTACGAGGATGCCGACAAGGGCATCCGCGACTGCCGCGCACCGGGGCTGGGCCGCTTCCGCTGCCTCTCGGACGTCGCGATGCTCGAGTTCCTCAACTGGCTCGCGCCGCGGGACCTGTGCGCGCTGAGCGCGTGCAGCCGCGCGAGCTACGTGTTCGGCTCGCACGACGAGCTCTGGCGCACGCTCGTGCTCGAGGAGATGGAGGGCAACTTTACGGCCAAGGCGAGCTGGAAGCAGTCGTACATCGCGACCAAGACCGGTCGGGACGAGCTCAGCGACGCGCTGCGGCCGATCCGCGTTCAGGGCTTCTACTCGGACCTGCTCTTCCAGGCGTTCTACTGCGCCGCGGCGCCCATCGAGTCGAGCTGGCTCGCGGTCGAGAACATCGACCGCCGCAGCGCCAAGGAGCTGTCGCTGAGCGACTTCAAGACCGAGTACGAGGCCGCGAACCAGCCCGTGATCCTCACGGAGTGCATCGACACGTGGCCGGCCATGGCCAAGTGGACGGACGAGTACCTGATCGAGCAATGCCGGGGGCAGACGTTCTCGGCGGGCGGCTTCCAGCTGCCCATGGACAAGTACTTGCACTACAGCCGCACGCTGCGCGACGACCAGCCGCTGTTCATCTTCGATAAGGAGTTTGCGACCAAGGTGCCGGCGCTTGCGGAGGACTACTCCGTGCCCGAGTACTTCCAGGAAGACTTTTTCGCGCTCATCGGCGCCGAGCGGCGCCCGGACCACAAGTGGCTCATCATCGGCCCGAAGAAGTCGGGCTCGTCGTTCCATATCGACCCGAACTCGACGAACGCGTGGAACGGCGTGATCCGCGGCGCCAAGAAGTGGATCATGTTCCCGCCCGAGATCGTGCCTCCGGGTGTCCACCCGAGCGAGGACGGCAGCGACGTGTCCACGCCCGTGTCGCTCATCGAGTGGTTCGTGACGTTCTACCCGCAGGTCAAGAAGCTGCCGCCGGCGCAGCGCCCGCGCGAGGGCATCTGCCGCGCCGGCGAGATCATCTTCGTGCCCAACGGCTGGTGGCACCTCGTGCTCAACACGGAAGAGTCGATCGCGATCACGCAGAACTTTGTGTGCTCGGGCAACCTCAAGAACGTCGTGCGGTTTTTCGAGGACAAGCCCGGCCAGGTGTCCGGGCTGCCCATGGAGCGCCGGCCGCTGCTGGGCGGCATGCTGCGCGACGCGATGGAGACGCACCACCCGGAGATGCTCGCGCAGGTGGACGCCGAGCTGCGCGACGAGCGCGAGCGCAAGAACCGCAAGTCCAAGTGGGAGCTGCTGCTGCAGCGCGAGGAGACCGAGGACCAGGATACTAGTAAGACTGAGGGCAAGTCCATAGGCTTCAGCTTTGGCTTCAGCTTCTAAATCACCGGCCAGACAGGAATGTAATGTGCTTTGGTACCTGGTGCGGCAAAGGAGAGTATGTAGAGCGATATTCAGCCGTGCGCATGTACATGTCGTGGCAATGTGGTGTCCTCCATGGTCAGGCACTGTGTGGTGTTGATCACCAGAGGCATCGTTGGCAATTGCACTTGGATCTGCTGCCACCGACGCCACGAGCGTCACAATGCCACTGCAGAGCGTCCGTAGACATCGCGCATTCGCGTGGCTCCCTTGGCGACGTTTTGGAAGACGAGGAACACGCGCAAACGCGCTTCGACCGCCCGAATGTTGGCGCTGCGTGTGGGCACTTTGGCCCCGGCATGGGCGTGGCAAAGTTCAGATCCTTTCAGATCCCCGCCACGTTGCACATCTGCTGAGCTGCTGGGATTTGGCGAAGCGCGCAAAGCGGTAGAATCAAGAGTACAGTTCAAGATGAGATACCACTAGAACAATCCAAAACAAGGTATATTGTGTGCATCGACCAGTCCATTTATGTATGCCTGCAACGTGTTTTGTAAAATCGGTGGTCCCGCATTCGGTCCACCTTGGGACACGGTTGGGCCGCCCGTCTGTCGGCTTCGCTCTGACTCGCTGGCGGTGAGGTCACTCGGCGCCTGAGAGACCTCCGTGCCCAGATAGCGAGCCGGAGCTGGGTTTCCCAACGCGTCGCAACTTACTTGGCGTTTCCTCCTCCGCAAGGTCCCCCCAGTCGGCGACCGTTCTCCTCCCTGGAGTCCCTCCACGGAGTCCGCGCTGACCGCGGGAACAGATTCCGGTGAGGTTACGACAGCCGCCGAGAGGTTACGCGAATCAGCCGCTGTCTGCCTCACAGGCGCTGACGCGCTTCGCCAGGACCAGCAGGTTTCCGCACGTGTCGGGTTACGTTCGTGGATTCCTTTGTGAAGACAGAGCAGCTGGTGGCTCCTGCCGGATGGTGCTCCGCCCATACCTTTCCCTCCTCTCCCCTCTCCGGTCGAGTCGGTCCGTCTCTATTGACATTTATTTCCTGCTCCAGCGCGGTTCCGCGGAGAACGGTTCTCCGCTATCGGCATCTCGCGCCCCCCCCACGAATTCCGTGCGGCCTCCCTCATCCCGACTCCTAAGGGGAAGCCTCGCGCGAGCACCATGAGCTGCGGCGCGCGCACGCTCGACGGGCTCGCCGTGTGGCTCAATTTCTTCGACCTCAAGACGCGCCACTACGCGCTCATGCGGTACGCGACCAAGCAGTTCGACCTGAATCAGCTCTTCCTCTGGAAATTCTTCTGTGGCTCCATTATGTACGCCTAGTTTGTTCTTTATGGCGTTGGGAACACGTTTGGCTCATGCTATCTACGTTGCGAACAGCCTCACATTCTCCGTCGTCGTGCCCTGCATGTGGCTGCCCTGGGGCGGCTACTCGCTCGACGGGCTCGAGAAGCCGCCGCCCATGCTCCACCTCCAAGTGTTCTCGGGCCTGCTCTCCGCCATGTCCATGTTCGTCGCGACGTTCAACCTCTTCCGCGCGCTGGACCGCTCGCGCTTCGTCGTGCGGCGGCGGATACGCGCGCTCTCGTGGGAGATGCTCGACTGGGTGCTCTACGAGGTGTCGGTGACCGCGACCGTCGCGGCGTTCGTGTTCTTCTGGCTCATCCAGCTCCCGTCCGCGGAAACGCGCATCCACTTGCTGCGGATCGAGGGCGTGCTCGTGCAGTTCGTGATCACCAGCGTCGACTTTTACCTGACGACGCCGCACTTTCGGAAAAACCACGTCTTCCTGGCGCTGCTCTGCCCGAGCTTCTGGCTCGTGCTCCAGTTCGTGTGGATCGTCTCCGGTCACCAGCCCACCAGCGAGGTCATCGACTACCACCGCTGGCACGCGCCGCTCGTCGCGCTCTTCCTGTTCGTGCTCTTCGCGGGAACGTTCTTGACGTTACAGCACGTCGCCGGCCGACTGCGCGCGGCGCAAGCGCCATCCACAGCATTCCCGCAAGATGAGCTCGCCAAGTCCAAGCTCGTGATGTCGCAGGCCGACGATGAGCTCCACATCACGCCCAACCAGCGGACTGGAAGCGCGCCCAACAGCACGCTGGCCAGCTACGAGCTCATGAACAAGTCGCAGCGAGCACAGGGCGCGCTCCTGCCGGATCCTCGCGAGTCGACCGACTCGGACACTGGTGTCTACCGCATCGGCTCCTCTGATGGCACCGGAGTCGTGCGGGCCTCGGACGCGTCCAGCAGCGACAACAGTCATCGCGTGATCGCCATGGGCTCGTGGGTCGGCGAGGTGCCGCCGCACGTGCATCCAGACGAGTCAGCCCGAGAGAACTCGTGTCTGATGAGCCTCCATCACATCCGGTGAGCACCGCGCGAAGCGACCGCAAGCTTCTCGCCCTCATCATTTTTGTTCCCGACCTGTCGTGGCGTGGAGAAACGTACTAATATTAGCTAATAGAGCGCTATTTATCCTCACGCAAAACACGATTTCACGTTTTTACAGCCGAAATTCAAGAATCGAAAGCATTTTACACAACAGTGGGTACATGGGAGTGATGGCCGTGTTTACCAGTGATTACCCCGTAGGTTCGCATAGGTCATACACGGCTAAGTTCGTTCCCGGTGGGGGAAAAGGAAGCACAAAAAAGCATCTTCCTCGCAGGTTCAAAACACGCCCTCGTCAAGAAACCAAAGGGGGCTCCCGCGAAGACAGGCGACGGAAACCGGTTACTTCGGGCTCTCACTCGGCGATGGGCGGCGGCGCGATGGTGCGCGAAGTGGACCGTGCGATCGGTGCGATCTCCACGCTCGCCGTGGGCGTCGGCATCCTCGTGGTACGTGCGTGAGACGCCTCAAAACACACTGACTGCCCGGCCATGGACGCGCCAGGCAGGCAGTTTCCCCTCGTGCGTTTCTCCCTCAACAGAAGAGCTGAGAACAGTATGGTGGTGCGGTGTAGCTGCGCGAGTATCTGCGAACGGACAAGGGCGGACAGAGCCGCTGGGAGCGCTACGAGCTCGGCGATGACGGCAAAGACATTTACTACCAGTGCGTGTTTGGTTGTGTGTTTCTCGGAGGTGTCGGGGAGATTGACTCGTGCTGACCGGCGCGTTGATGTATTTACAGGAAGAAGTACGGCGCGCCTAAGATGCCGCTGTTCCAGCACCGCGGATCGTGCGACTGTGGCGCGCTGAGGTGCGGATCGTGCTCGTGTTGCATGGGGAAACGGATGGGAACACCATAACTCATTTTTGGTGGAATACGATATGAACAGATTTTTCATCCTCGCGCCCAAGCGTTTGGAAGCGTTCGACGATAGCAACACGCTCTCATGCAAGAAGGGTCGTTTCCCCTACTTGGTATGTATTGCCAAGCGGTCGTGTAGACTTCAGGCTGTGGCTCATCATTTCTATTTTTTCCAGCTCATGCCGACCTCGTGCTTCGAGATGGTCCAGGCTGCGAATGTCTCCGTGTACGAGCCGCAGGCAACCTCGACGCAGCACGCTTTTTGCAGCAGCTGCGGTGTCCACATTTTCCACTTTGATCACGCGATCCCAGAGACCGTGGCGGTCAACTTGTACTGTGTCGACTCCGACAACATCGAGGATGTCAAGGTACGAAAAGATCGTCTTTGCTGGTGTCCGTGGATTGGTGTGCTCACTGTCGGCTCCTGCAAATAGATCGTCTTCGTCCCCAAAGGCTCGAAACCCATGTTCGGCACGCCACGACGTTACCCACTTGCTGTGGAGCAGGTACGACTCGTTTTGCACGCCAGGGTGACGGGGTCGGAAAGCTCACAAGCGGCGTTTCGTTGTTGTTATTGTTATAGGCTGCCTATCAGCCGCTTACTCAGCCTCCGGTTCGTGACACAGAACGCGAAGACACCGAGGCCTCGAACATGTATGCAAGATAGCCGTGAAGAATATCCTCCTCCACCCCGATGTTTGTAAATAGGAGACTAACGATGTGGTTCTATCTCTTGTATCCGACATTAGTGCTTTCCAAAAGCAGCTCATGCTGTGGGCTCGACTTGACAAACAGCGAAACACCGATGGACCGATCTCCGATGACATGTCTACCACAAGCACCAGCAGCCAGAGCCAACGCCTCTCGGTGCGTTCGTGAGCCTCCCGCGCAGTTTCAGACACATAGAACTAACGCATCCCGCCTTTGTACAATTTCTACCAGCAGCTCGCATCGGAAGACCCGGTGAGCCTCATGGATATGAAGGAGCAGCTCGAGTATTATTTAAAGGTGAGCATTGGCCCTCACTTACGAGTTCATCCTAGCTCGCGTCGTCTTACAAGTTTTCCTTTGTGTGACAGCGACACCTCGACGACGAAGTTCCGTTGCCTGACAATCAGACGCATGTGTAGACGATACGAAGACCACACTAGTCGATTATCTGCGCCACCACTGACATATCCTCCTCTCACACCGCTCACATTTCGAACGCACCAGTTCCTAGCCAGAACCCCGCGTCTTTGCGGGCTGCCAAGCTGACTACCATATTTTTTTGTTCTTTTTCATAAAATAAACGCACGTGAAAGCCAAAACTACAGCAATGGACGCTTATATCCGATTAGGTACGAAAACTTGCTTATTGCACGGCCATCGTCGAGAGGCGAATTCCGGTCATCTCCGGAAAGGAAGCAGCGTGCAGCGATGGCCTCGAACGCGCCGGAGGACCACTACCGCGTGCTGGGCATCGACCGCTCGGCGTCGGCCGAGGAGATCAAGGCCGCCTACCGCAAGCAAGGTGCGTTTGTGACGCGAGGCCGCGTGGCCGGCCCAAGGGAGAGAGATTGTGGGCGAGCTGACGCCGATGATGTTGTTGGCTGACTGTCACTATTACTAGTGCTGCTGCACCACCCGGATCGAGCGGCGGCAAAGCTCAGCGCCAGCAAGGCGGCGGTTGAGGAGGTGCGTTTGTAGCTGGACATGTGGAGCGCGTGCTGCGATGCGCAATGAGCCAATCCGAGGACGGCGCGCTAAGGTGTTTTCTTCGCCTCACAGGATGGCCAGATCCAGCGCATCAACGCGGCGTACGACACGCTGAACGACGCGCAGGCGCGTGTCAAGTACGATTTTGACCGCTTCGGCACGTCCGTTTCTCCGGACCTGGGCAAGGGCGTGGAGCACCCGCACGGCAACTACAAGGCCATGACGGGCAAGGACGTGGACGACATGTTCTCGGGGCTCAACACGTACGAGCGCTTCACGACGGCCAAGTACCACGCGCTGCGGTCCGCCAAGGCGCCGAGCGCGATCGGCCGCCGCGCCACCAACTTCAACGAGCGCAAGCAGTTTCGCGCGTCGCAGCTGCCGACCAAGAACGCGTCGCTCGCGTGGCTCGGGTTCCCCATGGTTGTTGTCGCGCTCTGGGCGTTCAACCTCAAGGGCGTCAAGGACAGCGCCAAGAAGAGCCAGCGCTTATGAAGGAAGCTCACGACTTCTAACCGACAGCTAAGCTATTCTCTTCCTCACGCTCTTCTAGACAACGCTCCCACATAGACTCGGAATTTTTGGAGAATAGACCCGAGCGTTTCCTGGTTGAGTGCATGGCGGTGGTTTGCGACTAGTGTTGCTTCCAGGTGAACGAGACAAGGGCGAAAGAGAAAGCGAAAACAAACATGGAATTTCGTCGCTTAAAGACGCTTAGATCTCGCGCTCAAAGACGGCGGCGGCGCCCATGCCCGTGCCAATGCACATGGAGATGACGCCGTAGCGCTGGTTGCGGCGCTTGAGCTCGTGGAGCAGTGTGCCGACCTGGCGCGCGCCCGTGCAGCCGAGCGGGTGGCCGAGCGCGATCGCGCCGCCCTTGGGGTTCACCTTCTCCATCGGGATGCCGAGCTTCTCGACCGAGTACACGGCCTGCGACGCGAACGCCTCGTTGATCTCGAACACGTCGATCTGGTCGACCGTGAGGTTGGCCTTCTTGAGCGCCTCCGGGATGGCGTACGCCGGGCCGATGCCCATCACGGACGGCGGCACGCCCGCCACGGCGAACGACACGAACTTGCCGAGGATCGGGAGGCCGTGCTTCTTGGCGACCGAGCGGCGCATGAGCAACACGGCGGCGGCGCCGTCGCTGACCTGGCTCGAATTGCCGGCGGTCGTGGTGCCGCCCTGCTTGAACACGGCCTTGAGCTTGCCGAGCGACTCAACCGTCGTGCCGGCGCGCACGCCGTCGTCCTGCGAGATGATCACGGCCTTCTCGTTGCCGTCCTTGTCCACGATCTTGGTCGAGACCGGCGTGATCTCGTCGCGGAACCAGCCGTTCTTCTGCGCGATCACGACCTTGGCGTGCGAGGCCGCGGCAAGCGCGTCCTGCTGGGCGCGCGTGACGCCGAACTGCTCGGCGACGTTCTCGCTGGTGACGCCCATGGGGATCGTGCAGTCCATCGCGTCCTTGACCTGCTGGATGCGGTTCCAGTCCACGGTCGGCGCGTCCTGGCCGATGCCCGCGAGCGACATGCACTCGACGCCGGCGGCGATACCGATGTCGTAGTAGCCGGCCTTGATCGCCGACACGACCGTGGCGACGGCCTGGAGACCCGAGCTGCACTGGCGGTTGAGCACGTGGAGCGGCACCGTGTACGGGATGCCCGCGGCGAGCTGCGCCATACGCGCCATGCCGGCGCCGGCGCCGGGCTGGAGCACGTTGCCGACCACCACGTCGCCCACGAGCTTCGGGTCCACCTTGGTCTGGTTCAGCACGGCCGTGAGCACGTGGCCGAGCAGCACGTCGGGCGTCGTGTCCTTGAAGCCGCCGCGCTTGGCCTTGGTGATGGGCGTGCGCAGCGCCGAGACCACGACGACGTCCTCGTCGACGGGCGCCGGGCGCGGCGCCGAAGCGCCGGTCTGGACGTGGGACTTGATGCGCTCGATGCGGTCCATGCTGGTGGTGGAGGAAGGGAGGGAGGGGGAGGACGGGGGCTGTGGAGACCGGCGAGTAAAATCGGGAATGGTCGCCTCCGTGGCTTCTTTGACGTCGACAGGGGCGAAGCGAGCCCCACAGGGTCATCATCGGCCACGCAGGGAGCTGTCTGGCTCAGACTCGGACAGGAGACTCAGATCTATGTATGTGAGCTTCAAGTACATCGAATAATCCCACTTATACAGTGCTACAGGTTATCAATTAAAGAGTGTGGTAGTGGAATGCTATCTCAGTGAAAACCTGCTCAAACGGATCAGGTGAAACGGGCACAAATATGTATTATGCAAGGTGGAATCGATTCGATATTACGTCGACGTTGATCATGCAAACAAGGAACTGCTCGCTCAACAAACACCAGAATTGGGGACCGATCGTTGCCATAAAACCGTTGACACGACAAAACGCGATCGCTTCAACCAGCCGCCCAAAAACGGTTCCGTTCCGCGTTGGAATCGTGATTTGGGTTCCTGTCAGGGAATCTCCCCCGTCCCCTCGAAAACATGTTCTCCCCTCCTCTGTGATTCCCGAAAAAAGTCAAATTTGAATAATTACACCCCATTTTCCCACATCCGCATCTCCTCAATACTCGTACGGCGGCAGTGTCTCTGGGCGCGCGAGGCTGTAGCGACCGGGGCGCAGGCAGCGCACGTGCGTGGACATCTGCGCGACGGCGCAGGTCGGGAGGCACGCGACGAGGCACAGGTCGCGGCTGCGCGTGCCCGGGATCTGGAACCGCGCGCGGATCTTGAAGCGCAGCTCGCTCAGCGCCAGCGCCGTCACGAGCAGCAGGATGATGACCGCGAGGCACGCGGACCAGAGCAGCACCATCCAGGCCGTGGCCTCCATCTGGTCCTCGGCGGCCGCGTTGGGCGGCAGCGCCTGGAGCTTGCGCAGCGCCACGGCCGCCGCGATGGGCAGCGTGCCCAGCGCGAGCAGCCGACAAAACTCCTTGACCAGCGCCATTCCGTAATAGTGCGCGAGCCCGAGCCGCGTGCGCATCTGCGCGAGCGCGACCGAGGGTACGGCGAACGGCACGCCGCAGGTCATGGGCAGCCACGCGCGCGGGTCGCAGATGCCGGTTTCCCACGCGCCCTGGCGGATGCCGTACGCGTCGTACGGGTCCTCGAGCAGGCTCTGCTTGCCGAAGTAGTTGTACGGGCTCGTCAGCGGCCGCGGCGCCGCGGTGGTGGCGCCCAAGAGCGAGTTGTGGGTGTGGGTCACGACCGCGCCGTTCTCGCGCACTTCGATGTGGTGCGCGAGGTGGCGCCCGATGCCCCTGGACGCGGACTTGTGCGGACGATGCGGGTTGGCGGGGTAGGTGGACGCGGCCGGCTCCTCTGGGTCGTACAGCACGTAGCGCGGCATGGTGGACATGCTGGTGGCCGTGCTGCGCGTCGAGAGCGAGAGGCTGTCGGACTTGCGGTCCGGCTCGTACAGCATCATGGCTGTGGCGTGAAGTGCGGTAGCTCAGACGTGTGCGCTCGGGTCGGAAGAACGGCGACTGCGTGGAAGCTTGGCTGAGCTTGTGTGCTGTACACACACACGCCACAGAGGCCGAGAATGGAAGCGACTGCACGCACACATAGTAGAGATGGACTGACTTGCTTCCGGCCCACTGTCAGGACGCGTCAGAGCGAACGGTGGGATCTTGAGGAGCTCTGCCTGAACTGCTCAAGACTTGGGACCCACTTTGGGCCGCAAAGGGGCTGGATTCCCCAGATCGACTGAGATGGACTTGGGCGCTGACTCCCCGGATACAGTAAGCTCACTCCAATGGTAGACTGCAGCACTGGTTTAGGAAGATGTGGCAGCGCGAGTCCCACGTCGAGTAGCCATCTCAGGCGCGAAGCCGGTCCAGCTGGCAGCGCTGACACCCGTGAGATGGCGAATCACGTGGCAGCAACGTAGAACCAAGAAGGCTGTGTGATCTCCTCTCTCCGCTGGCGTCAGTCTCGGGGACCGCGACGCCGCCACCGTGGTGGTGCTAGGGGGGATGCGCCTCACGATAACGACCGGTCACACTGCGCGAACCTCCAGTGGCACTGGCAGCGCGTCGAATCACGGCATGATACGTTCGGTAAGCCTCGCAGGGCCACGGCAGCCACGGCGCACCCGCAGACGCCCCGGCCAAGAAGAACTGGGAATCAGCGCAGCGTGATGTATACCATCGCCCCCCAAACGTGAGTCACGCGGCGCCTCAGCGGTGCCAACGGCAGTTCTTCCCGCGTTGTCGGCGAGGAGTGATGGGACTGAGCCCCAGGGACTCGCGCTCGAACAACAGCACAGCAATCGTCCTCGCGCACCTCTCGGCGCGACGATTGCTAGTGCTCTCTACACACAATACAGTTCGAGGAGCTTCAGAGTCTTCTCGTCAGTCTTGGAAGCGCCTGGGCACTCAGCCATCTTTGCTCGGCCGGGTCTCAGGAGAAGGAAGGGCTCTCCCCAACCGGCCTCGGCAGCTCGGCTCACGCCGTGCCTCCTCCCCAGGCAAGACCACAAGACCACAGACACTGAAGAAGGAAAAAAGAACGCGCATGTGTATTAGGGAGCGCTTATCGATATCGGAGACCGTGGGTAGGATCCTTGCAGATGGCTTCGCTCACTGGTACGCCGGCAGCGTGTCGGGCGGGCCAAAGTCGCACGCGCCGGGCTTGTAGCTCTTGACGTGCGTGGCCATCTGCGCGATCGAGCAGCAGCCGCAGCAGAGCGAGACGCAGAAGTCGGCGCAGCAGTTGCCCGGCAGTTGGAAGCGCTCGCGCACCTTGGCGCGCAGCTGGAAGAGCACGATGAGGTACGCGATGCCGGCCACGGACGTGATGGCCTCCATGGCCATGAGCGTGCCGCCGGCCTGGTCGGCCTTGGCCGAGGCCTTGGGGCCCAGCGTCACGGACACGGCGGTCGGGTCCTCCTCGATCGCGGTCTCGAACACGTCAGTGAGCAGCATGGACGAGACGCCGCCGCACGCGACCAGCAGCGCGTACGTGAACAGCGACACGAGCAGCACGGTGCTGTACTTGTAGAGCCCGATGCGCGACGAGATCTGCGCCAGCGAGACGCACGGCAGGCACCAGACCATGCAGCAGTTGGGCACGCAGTGCGTGAAGCAGCCGCAGAGCCCGACCTCCCACTCGCCCACGCGAACCCCGCTGGCGTCGCGGCCGTCCTGGAGCTTGCCGCCGTCCTGCTGGAGCTTGGGGTCTGCCATCGTGATGGTCGTGGTGTTCCGGTTCGGGGTCTGCGGCGCGTGGCACGTGTCCGATTGAGGAATGACCGGGAGGGCAGACGGCGGCACGCTGGCGCTGTCAGAGACCTCGCTTGGGTGCCGCGTGTGAACCCACCCCACGTTTCACAGCATACGGACGGCGACCTGATTCATGAGATGCCTTCTGTGTGGCGGTGATACGAGCGCTCTGCTTCTTCGTCAATGTTCTTGGTGGCCGCGAAGCCACGGATCGGGGGTCGCACCTTCCAGACACCGGGGTCCCAGCGCGTATAGCCCGGCCAGGGTGAAGATGAATCAGGGTCACGCCTTTGACTTTGGCGCAGGCTGTACACAGTCAACCCCGTGCAATGTGACACCCAAGTAAAGTTATAAACTGTTAGGCTGTGTAACACAGCCTGTGTTCGAGGGTTAGCGCAACTAACGTAAATCGTCAACATCTCTAACTCGCGTGATTTAGCTCTAAGTTAGAACGTCGATACAGCTAATCTACGATAAAGTGGTTTATGTGCCATAAATCGATGTATTTCGACCTCGTGTTCGATCGTGGAAAATGACATAAACCGATTTAATTCCCAAGATAAAACGATTTATCTCGGATTCGAACACAGCCTTAGAGTTTCTAGTGTGAGGTGCACCTACAGTACTGTATGTGGGATCTTTGTTCCATTTTCGGTTTGCACATCTCTTCTAATCTTTCAGACTGGATGAGTACCACGGTGTCACATTGTACGGGGATGACTGTATTTGCCGTGATACATCACACCGCTGGAACAAGCGGGTCGTATTGGACGAGGGGCGGCCGGGAAGAGCGACAGTGTGGTATGGCCGCCGGCCGGTGGGTTCGCGCTCGCCTAACGGGACGAACCCACGCACCCACGCGCGCGGTCTCGTGTGTTGCTGTTGTTCTTCCATTCTCCGCCGTCCGCTTTGAAGACTGCGACGCGTGAGAGGCGAGCGCATGCGTTTCGATCCACAGCTACGCGGCTTCCGTAGGTGAGACCAATGGCGTTAGGTGAGACCGAGTGTTCCCTGAGAAGACCGTATCATATAGTACACCTGAATTGATATTGACGCAAGAGTTACAGTTCGCCGCGAGGACTACCTCGCTGGTCGACTTCCTCCTTTCACTAGAAGCGCTCGCGCTCGCGCTCTTACGTCTAATGCTCCTCATCCTCGTAGGGCACAAACTCGAGCTCGCCGCAGTTCTTGAACTGCTCGATCACGTCGGGCGTGAACTTGGCCAGCGGGTCGATGCCGGAAAACTTGAGCCACTGCTCGAACGTGCGCTTCTTGCCGAGACCGTACTTGTCGATGTCGGTCGTGTCGTAGTCCTCGCTCGAGCGGGGCAGCCCCAGCTGCGCGCGCACGCGGCGCTTGGAGCGCTGCATGATCAAATACTTCGCCGGCCAGTCCTCGTCCCAGATCTTCTTGCGCGACTCGAAGTAGTGGTGCACAACGTCGACCGACGGCACGTACAGGTCGTACCCGTGGGTCCAGAGCCGCGCCGCGCGCGCGTACTCCTCGCCGTAGAACAGAATCGGTGTGTACGGATCGTTGGGCACGTCCTTGTAGGCCTGGCAGGAGCCAAAGTTGAAGCCACCGGCGAACTGCGCCATGAGACGCGGCTTGGTGGTGTTGGTCTTCTCGAGCCAGTGGACGGCGCGGTACTGGACCATCGCGTCCGCGTCCGGCGTCTCAATGCGCGCATAACACATGAGTCCCATCTCGTGGTCTTTGGAGTGGTCGGTCAAGTATTCGACCGACTTGGGGTATACCGTCAGGATGGCCTTGTCGTTCTCGGTGGCCTCCCAGTTCTGGACGATCTCGACGTCCCAGCTGGGCTTAAACACCAAGTGCGAGTCGAGCCCGAGGCAGAACTCCTCGTCGCCGATCTCCTGCTCGGTGACGTACCGCGCAATGGTGGGGCCCTTGGCGTCGCTGGCCTTGACCTTGCTGGACGTGATCTGGTTGCGGCGGCACGCGCTCTCGCCGGCGAGCTGGCAGTAGGCTTCGACGCAGGGCAGGTCTCCGATGGACTCGTCGATCTGGTCGTGGATGCTCACGCGCAGCAGCTCCGGCTGGACGGCGTGCTGGAACATGGAGTGGAGCGTCTCGCCGCAGCGCTTGGAGTCGCGGAAGTTGACCAGCAGCACCATCGTGCGGCGGCCGCGCATCGCCGTCGTGGGCGCCGGCGTCTCGGGCGCCGCGGGCGGCGACTCGATGGGTTCGGGCGACGGTGTCAGCGCCGTGGTGTCGTCGATAGTCCGCAGCAGCTGGATCGACTCGAGACGCGGCGACGCCTCTTCTTCAGCGCGGCGGATCGGGATCGCGATCGGCGCAGACTCGGCGAGCGTCGGGCGCTGGAGGAAGCTCACTTCGTAGCACGAGAACGTGAGGTACGCGAGCGGCAGGAGCACGAGCGTCGCGAGGCGCAGGCCGCGCTCGCTGGTCCACGGCTTGGCGGACGCGGACGGCTTCATCTCGTGGGGGTCTCTCTGGGCAACGACGTGTGTGTGATTGTGGGAGGGAAGGGCGAGGGGGAGACCCCCCGGCCTTCGGGATGGTTGCACGCCCAGCTCCACGCCGCGCGCCACGCGCCAAGCGAACGGGTCGGGGGAAGCATCCGCAACCGCCATGGGAAGCCTCGCTCTCCAAGGCTGCAACCGCCGGACGACAGTACAGCGTTTCCGAAAATATCCCGGACAGATCCCGACTCGGTGCACGTGGACAGGGCTGCAGGACTCGGGGCCAGCCGTCCAGATTCGATACGCCGAGTGGGTATGTATATGCATGGAGCCTGACTTCTGAACGCTTGACACTCAGTTGCAAGCGGCGTCTGGACACTACAGGGGGCGCGCGTGCTCGCCTCAGTGGGTGCCAGCACGGCGTAGCAAGTTGCTAGCAACCCACTCGGCCGGTTACAAAGTGGAAAACGTGTGACGTATGAAACCTCGGCGGCACTATGTACAAGTACGTTCCATGCGACGGGCCATCGTCGTGAGCTGCGTCTCAGGAGACGCGCTTTCCGGGAACACGCTGCCGTCTCCCGTTAGGTAACGGGCTCAAGTCAATCCACCCGCGCCAGTGCTGGTGTGTACGTACGTGTTAGCTGGACCTTCTAGACGGAATGTATCGGTGCGTGACACGTCTCGGCCTCCTCAGGAAACGACTGGGGCTAGCGACGGTGGGCTAAGATAGGCATAACCATCACGAAGACGCTCAGAGGTAGCGTATTCTTTTTCCAAAAACCCAAGCCACCAGTATATCACATCACGCAGCCGTGGGGCGGCGGCGTCCTACTAATCGGATCCTACGAGCGCGCCTACTTGTTGTAGCGCACGTACGTGAGCTCGCCGCAGTTGTTGAACTGGTCCCACGGCTGCTTGACGAACGGCGCGAGCGGGTCCACGTTCGAGAACTTTTTCCACTGCGCGAACGTGCGCTTGGTGCCGAGGCCGTACTTGTCCATTTCGGCGTGCTCGTAGTCGTCGCTGGACACGGGCAGCCCCATCATCGCGCGCACGCGGCGCTTGGAGCGCTGGAGCATCTGGTACCGCTTGCTCCAGTCGGCCTCCCAGATCTTGCGGCGGTACTCGTACCAGTGGTACACGATGTCGGCCGAGGGCGCGTAGAGGTCGTAGCCCCAGGTCCAGAAGCGCGCGGCGCGCACGTACTCCTCGCCGTAGAACAGGATCGGCGTGTGCGGGTCGCTCGGCACGTCCTTGTAGGCGCGGCACGCGCCAAAGTTGAAGCCGCCGGCCCACTGCGACTGGAGCCGCGGCTTGGTCGCGCTGGTCTTGTTGACCCACCAGACGTTGTTGTACTGGACCATGGCGTCGGTCTCGTTCTCCTCCATGCGCGAGAGGCACATGACCGCCATCATGTTGTCCTTGGACCGGTCCTCGATGTACTCGACCGACTTGGGGTACACTGTGATGATCGCGTTCTCGTTTTCCGTAGCCTCCCACTGCTGTACGAGCTTCTCGTCCCAGCGCGGCGCGAAGACCATGTGCGAGTCGAAGCCGAAGCAAAAGTCCTCGTCCGTGATCGCCTGCTCGGCGTAGTACCGCGCGACCGTCGTGCCCTAGAAAAGCATCCATTCCCATTAGATCTCCCTGCGGCCCACACCAATCAATTGTTTGCGCTTTCACGTACCGCAGCCTTGCTGGCGTGGATCATGGTGGAGACGATCTGCGCGCGGCGGCAGCGCAGCTCGCTCACGCGCTCACAGTACGCCTGGACACAGGTCTGCTCGCCGTCCTCGGGGACGATCTGGTCCTGGATGCTCACAGTGATGAGGTCGGGCTCGACGGCGTTGTCGAACAGCGACTGGAGCGTCTCGGCGCACCGCGTCCAGTCGCGGTAGTGGCCCAGGATCATCATCGTGCGGCGTCCGCGGATCACGGCCGAGGTCGGCGCCGGCGCCGGCGCCGGTGCCGGGGCCGGGACCGCGGCCGCTTCCTGCATGGCGCGCAGCGCGATCACGCGGTTGGTCTGCGCGAGCCGCGCGGTCGCGATCGCGATCGCCTGGTGCGTCGTGTCGTCTTCCGAGGCCGTGGGCGGCGCGTTCTTCTCGGTCGCGACTTGGAAGAGCATCACGCTCACGTACAGCAGCGGCAGCAGCACGAGCGTCGAGAGCCGCAGCCCGCGCACGGAGTCGCACGTTCGGGAGGGCTTCATAGGGTCTTGTGGGGCGTTGGAGACAACGCTAGGCGTTCGGTATAGAGATCCCGAGTCCGACTGAGGTGAATTGCGGAATGGAGCGTAAGGCGGCAGCTGCAGGGAGAGCGCCTGGTGTGGCCGTCGTAGGTCCATAGGTTCGAGGATGGATACACTCAAGTGTACAGCAGGGGACCAGGCATCGCTGAAGCGGTGTCGGCGAACTCCCTCGCCTGGTGGAATGCGCGGCGCGCGAGATGGAGCGCTGCCCGCCGTGCCGTGAGAGGAGCCGTTATGGCAACTGACGCCTCGGCCCGTCTGCGGCGGTGACGCGGAAAAGCGCGATTGAGATTCGCGTCTGGGCGGAGCCAACTCACCAGCAGCACTGAACTGAGTCCAGTGCGGTGGTGAGTTGACCACTGAGTCAGTCAGTGGTCTCACCGGACACAAACAGCCAGTCGTGCAACCGTTTCTGCGACGTGCGCGAATCTGGAATTTCGAGAATTGTTGTTGTTGGGGCTGTTCACGTCGGTTGCCAAAGCGAAACCCACAGAAGGAGAAACACCCCATCGGTTGAGTGGCCGTCCAGAGACGGCGGTTTGGGAGCTGTGCGCGCATTTTCCAGCACTACCAAGAGCCAACCAACTGCTGATACCGAACCGGATACGTCAAGACCCCGGGAGTCAGCACCGCTGAGTACTGTACTCAGTCGGGGTCTGTCGCTTCCGTCCGTGCGCTGAACGCTCCAAGACGATTAATCTGGTTGGTATTATTCTTATTCGAAGAGCGCCAAAAAACGTCTCAGTTGTTGAGCGGCACGCGCTGGAGCTCGCCGCAGTTCGCGAACTGGTCCTTGGTCTTGTCGGAGCTGAACGGCGCGCGCGGGTCGATGCCCGTGAACTTTTTCCACTGCGAGAACGTGCGCCGCGTGCCGAGCCCGTACTTTTCCAGGTCGGTCATGTCGAAGTCCTGGCTCGACACGGGCAGCCCGAGGATCGCGCGCGCGCGGCGCCTCGCGGCCAGCAGCAGCTCGTGCCGCCGGCCCCAGTCCTCGTCCCACACGTGCTTCCGCGTCTCGCTCCAGTGGTACACGGCGTCCACGGACGGCGCGTAAAAGTCAAAACCCGAGGTCCAGAGCCGCGCACCGCGCAAATAGTCGTCGCCGTAGAACAAGATGGGCAAGTACGGGTCGCTCGGCACCAGCTCGTACGCGCGGCACGAGCCGAAATTGAAGCTGCCGGCGAACTGCGACTGGAGCCGCGGCTTGGTCTCGTCGGTCTTCTCGATCCAGCGCACGGCGCGGTACTGGACCATGGCGTCGGCGCCGGGCTGCTCGATGCGCGCGGTGCACATGAACGGCATGACGTCGTCCTTGGAGTCGTCTGCTATGTACAGCGGGCTCTTGGGGTACACCGTGATGATCGCGTTCTCGTTCCCCGTGGCCTCCCACTGCTGAACGAGCTTCTCGTCCCAGTGGCGCGCGAACACCATGTGCGAGTCGGCGCCGAGGCAGAACTCCTCGTCGCGGATCTGCTTCTCCGTGATCGACCGCGCGACGATCGAGCCGCGCGCGTCGAGCGTCGGGACTTGCGTCGAGACGACCTGCTCGCGCCGGCAGCTGCGCTCGCCGGCGAGCTGGCAGTACGCGTCCACGCACGCGATCTCGCCGTCCATCACGTTGATCTGGTCGTGGACGCTCACGCGCACCGAGTGCGGCTCGGCCGCGTGCTTGAACAGCGAGTAGAGCGTCTCGCCGCAGCGCCGCGAGTCGCGGTAGTTGCCCACGAGCACGACCGTGCGGCGCCCGCGCACCACGGGCGACGGCGGCCCGGGCGCCTGCGTCGGTCGCGGCGTGCGCGGCGCCGTGGTTCTGGGCGGCCGCGTCGTGTCGACGAGCTCTTGCTGCTGCTCTGGCTCCTCGGCGTTGGCGCGGAACGCCGGGAGGACGGCGGGCGTCGCGCTCTGCACGGACGCGAACTCGCGCAGCATGATGCCGACGTAGCAGAACGCGGCGAGCGCGAACAGCAGTCCGCGCACGTCCACAGACCGCGTGGCGCTCCGTCGTGGCGCGGCGGCCGCTGCCGGTGCCTGCGGCGGCTTCATATTCGCTCGAGGGTGGCGAGGGAACCCAAGCGAGAGAGATGGCGAGAAATGACACGGAGCGGGGGTGCTGCCGGCTAGCATTGGGGACCATCACTCTACGCGGATACTATCAGGTTCCAGAGGGTTTGGAGCTGGTGGGTGTGAGGTTTTTTAAGGTTTTACCATGTGACAAATGAGATTTGTTGTGACCAATTGGGGCGTGCAGCGACGGGACAGTCTCACCAACAACAAAATATCCCACAACGAATCGAATGGCATCGACGAGAACGAGCATGGAGCCTTCTGGAACGCTACGCACTGCCCTGGGGATACGACTTATAAGAGCCCACATGAGGCGAAGGCGAACAAACCCAGGTCACGCTTGCTGGCCTTTTTTCAGGAGTTGGATTTGATCGATAGTTTACTTGTTCGAGGGCACGAGTTGCAGCTCGCCGCAGTTCTGGAACTGCTGGCGTGTCTTGTTGGTCCACGGCGCCGTGGGGTCGATGCCCGAGAACTTCTTCCACTGCTCAAACGTCCGCTTCGTGCCGAGTCCGTACTTGTCGAGGTCCGTGTGATCAAAGTCATCTGCGGACACGGGCAGCCCCATCATGAAGCGCACGCGGCGCTTCGAGCGGTCCATTAGCACGAACCGCTTGCTCCAGTCCTGGTCCCAGATCTTCATGCGCGCCTCAAAGTAGTGGTAGAGGATGTCCACCGACGGCCCGTACATGTCGTATCCGTGGGTCCAGAGCCGCGCCGCACGCACGTACTCCTCGCCGTAGAATAGAATCGGCGTGAACGGGTCGTTGGGCACGTCCCGGTAGGCCTGGCACGGCCCAAAGTTGAAGCCGCCGGCGAACTGCGAGTGGAGCCGCGGCTTGCTTGTGCTGTTGCGCGGCACGTAGTTGACGGGCTGGTACTGGATCATGGTGTCCGGGTCCGGTTGCTCGATGCGCGCGGTGCACATGAAGCCCATCTTGTCGTCCAGCGCGTGGTTGGTCATGAACTCGACCGACTTGGGGTACACCGTGAGGATCGCGTGCGGGTTCCCGGTCGCCTCCCAGTTGGTCACAGCCTTTTCGTCCCACTTGGGCGCGAACACCAAGTGCGAGTCGAGCCCGAGACAGAACTCCTCGTCGCCGAGTGCCTGCTCCGTGATGTAGCGCGCCACCGTCGGGCCCTACAAGACACACGGAGGTCAGTCACAGGCTCCGCTACTTCCACAGAACGAAAACGAATGCGTACCTTGGCGTCGTTGGCGTGGACTTTGGTCGAGACGATCTGCGCGCGACGGCAAGCGCGTTCGCCGACGCGCTGGCAGTAGGCGTCGACGCACGGCAGGTCGCCGCGCTCCTCGCGGATCTGGTCGTGGACACTCACGCGCAGCAGCTCGGGCGACGCCGCGTTCTCGAACAGCGACTGCAGCGTCTCGCCGCACCGCTGTGAGTCCACAAAGTTGACCACGAAGACCATCGAGCGGCGGCCGCGCATCGCTGTCGTGGGCTCGGGCGTCGGCGCCGGCGCCACGGGCGCGAGCGTCTTGGCGGCGACGGCCATGGGCGCGGGCGTCACGTCCACGGCCGCCGCGACCGGGGTCCCGGCGCGTTGAGCAGCCTTCCCTGATGGCGCGTCGGCGTTCGCGCGCAGTTGCGCGGGCGTGGCCGGCGGCGACGTCGCGGCCGGGAAGTGCGCGACCATGACGACCAGGTAGACGCACGCGAGCAGCGCCAGCACGACGAGGCGCGCGTCGCTGCGCTTCATCATTGCTGCTGCTTAGAGGGGGCGAGAGCGAAAGCCAAACTGAGGCCGCCACACAGCGCTGCCAGCATGCTCGGTGACGTTGTGTCACGTCGCGATGGGCTGCAGCGGGTCAACAAAGTGCCCCGCCTGCGCCACCGCCCTGTATGCGAAGAGAGACCTTGGGTTTTTGGTCACATATTGGCATCTGAACATACTGATATACTCACATAAGACGCAGAAACGGGTACTAATGAGCTGGCACGGTTTCACCATGTTTTGGTATTTGAAACAGAACCGGGCGCGAAGAGCTCCACCCTGAACTGAACCCACTGGGTTTCTGACCCCACGAGCCGCGTCGTGGGTGCGCTCTCTTCCAGTTTGCTGGTGCTGTGGAGTGCTGCTCATCCACGAACTCTGGATGGGGGACAAGGGGAACGCGTGGGCCTCGACTTTGAATCCTTGGAGCTTGAGCGGTGTCCTTTCTCTTTCTTCTTCATGACGAAAGAGATTCGTTTCGCGCTCTCCCTCGTTCACAGCGCTTGGCTGCTTGCTTGTTGTGCCCCCGCAGTCACAATATGAAGCGGCTGCGACGGAATCTACGGTACACTGGTACACCGTACGCTGCAACTTCAAGTTGGGGGTGTGGGTCCCCGCTGGGCTTGTGGGCAGCTCTGTTTTGCCGCATGGTGAGCCGCACGTCGTGATACAGCAGTCGTGCGGCGACGACAACACGCTCATCGCCTTCAGCCCTGGTCGAGACGCTTTGGTCTCCTACCTGTCACAAAGCGATGCGCGTGACACACGGCGAATGATCCCGAAGACAGCGACTTGACCCAACTGGCGCGAAGATGTTCTTGGTCCCCGAAAGGGCGTTTACACGAAGAAGAACACGCCGCGGCGAGAGAAAAGCCGAGCTCGACAAGCGGCGAGCACGTCACTCGGCTGCTGAACAGCAAGCAGAGGAAAGATCTGGTCCCCCGCGGGGCTCAGAAGTTGGAGAGCCTCTCCATCTCCGCGCACTCTGTTTAGTCGCGTCCCCGAAGGACGATATGAGCGTTCCAGCCGCTGTAACTTGGTCCCATGGGGTCCTACGCGTTCCGCGCTGGCGACAAGTGGAGGGAGCCGGCGAGTCGGGGTGAGCTCGTCGTTCCAGTCCAAACTGTTGGGTTATCCACTCTTTTAGTAGTCATTTATCATCCAAACCTGAACCCAACAAATGAACCCAGCAGCTCCGATCCACCCACCTGAGATGTGGGCTGCCTCCGCCATGACTGCGAGCCGCAAGCGCCGATGGACGGCCCGCACCTGGCGGTGCTGCTGCTCGCGTCGACTCGGTTCCTAGCTATGACGTGCGGCTCACGGGCCCGGAACGCGTCGATCTCGGCCACTTTCTCTCCAAAGACGTCCACGCCGACGCCAAACTACGCCGTCGATGAGCTCTGCCTCGAGATACCACTTCGCTATCATAAATATCTTCACGTCCTTCTTCAGTGCCATGGACGAGATAGAGTCGATCATAATGCACGGGATGAACAACATCTTGGGCCCGTCCATCTCGAGTGAGATGCTCGCAACGTTCATGACTAAGTTCCCGTCGCTCGTCAGCATCGGATTTACATGGAGGTGTTCGTCGACGGACTGTGCCCAAAGCTTAAGGCAATTGTGTTGTGCAATTTGCGGCGATCGGCCAGCTTCCTCCAGTTCCTCGCTGCCCTGGGGGATCCGTCCACACGGCTGGCGCAAACGCTCCGCAAGTTTGTGACCCCCAATACCGGTACGGCACGCAGCACGCGATGGCATTCAGCTTGGACACCAACGAAGCCGCCGCACTGGCTGATGCGCTGGTCACCAACACTGTGCTCGAATACGTTCACGTGTGCGTCAAAGACGAAGGGGACGAGGCCACTGAGCGTTTACACCGGTGATTCGAGGACCTCCATGGCACGTACCTGCCGCTGCGTAAACCATGGACTGAGACCACATAGCCAGCGGAACGCACGGCTCGCATTTCTGATCTGCCTTCGAGCCCACGAAGCCACTATTCATCACGATCTGGACGCAGCGATCGTGCAGCACATTCTGGAGTTTGCCGCGCCGTGGAAACAACGCATCGTCAAGATCGATTGGGATACGTCTTGCTACTATGTAATTGGCACCGTTGTAAGAAATATCATGTATTGTGGCTCCTTAGCGAACGTCACTTGCTCATTTCAACCGGCCGCCTCCAAGTCCACTTTGAAGAACGAATGAATGACGAGCGTGCCGGCAAGTGCTTCGCTTATTCTTCGTTCTGCGCGCTGCGCGATCTGCAGTTTGACCATACGGGCCGAGTGATGGTGGCTCCTCACGGGATGTACGCCGGCAGCGCGTCGGGGGCGTTGAAGTCACACGAGCCCGGCTTGTAGCTCTTCACCTGCGTCGCCATCTGCGCGATGGCGCAGGGCGTGCACCACATGATCGCGCTTTTGTCGTCCGATATAGAGCCCTCGATCTGGAATCGTTCGCGCACACGCGTGCGGAGCTTGACAACACTCTTGACCCACACCAGCGACAACGCGATCACGAGGAAGCAACACCCGAAGATCACGATGAGCGGTGTCCACGGTTCGTTGTTGCCATTGTCAGCCACAGACGACACGTAGCGAAACACAAACACGAGTTCCACCGCGACGATGGCCAGGATGACCGCGTTGTACGCGACCTGCTTCATCATTGCGGCGCCGTACGACTCCACACCGATACGCACCGAGATCTGCGCGATCGACACACATGGCAGGCAGCAGACCATCCAGCCGTTGGGCACGCAGTGGGCGCCCCAGTCATCCATCTCGGCTGCCCACTTGCCGCGCACGAAATCTTCCGGGCGGAGGCAGCTCTCATCGTCGTCTTCGGTGGATGACGCAGGTTGGGGCTTGGTCCAGGGCGCCTTCTTGTACGGTCCCGAGGGCGACGAAGGCATGGCTTGATCAGTGCAGGTGTTAACGATGATTTGGCGAGTTGGGAACCGAGAGACCGTCGACTTGTTCCACTGGGGAAGATTGAAACCACTCGAGGCAATCGGTGTTTCTGTGTATTCAGTGTGAGACTCAGCACCTCCACTAGCCAGCATGGCCAGGAGCCCCATGGGTTGTGGGTACGAGTGTCCAACGGCTTGCTATTTATTCTCTGTCGAGAAATTTTCTGTTCGGTATTGATCTTAGTGGTATATTAATCAAGTATATTAAGCATATTCGAACACGTGGACACTGATATAACGATTTGAATATCTGACCAGGACTGGAGGCGATGAGATTGAAATCGTGAGAATGGGGGCTTTGAAGGCCTTTCACGCTGGTGATGGTCCTCTCTGGCTATGTGTGGCCTGGTGGGGTTCAGTGGCTGTGTGGGACAGCAACGCGCTTACTCGTAGGCCGGGAGCTCGTCGGGCGCGGCAAAGTCGCACGAGCCCGGCGTGTAGCTCTTGACGTGCGTGGCCATCTGCGCGATCGTGCAGCACGAGCACCACCAGACGCAGCAGTAGTCGCAGCAGCACGAGCCCGGGATCTGGAAGCGCTCGCGCACTTTGCTGCGCAGCTGCCACACGAGCAGGAAGTACACGAGCCCGACGGCCCCGAGGAGCAGCTGCGAGACCGAGCCGGCCGCGACGCCGCCTGTGCTCACGCTGATCTCGATCGGGCGGTAGCCCTGGTCGTTGTAGTCGCTGTAGATCGAGTCGAACGCAGACTGCGTGGTCTTCTGCGCCGAGTTGATGGCCGCCGAGAACGAGATCGCCGCGAGCACGATCGCCACGAGGTAGATCACGAGGAACGAGATCAACACCACGGCGTAGCGCGCGATGCGCATGCGGTGCGCGATCTGCGCGACCGAGACGAACGGCAGGCACCAGGCCATGCAGCAGTTGGGCACGACGTCCGTGAAGCAGCCGCAGAACTCGGCGCTCCAGGCGCCAATGCGGATGCCGTTGGCGTCGTGGGTCGTGGGCACGCTGTGCACGTCGACCGCGATCGCCGAGGGCGGCGCCGGCTTGTACTTGGCGTCCTCCATGGTTCCGGTGGCAAGTGGCTTCGGCGGCCTGAGTGGAAGCTGGCGAGATGGAGAATGACAAGTGCTGCCAACGCGCGCCGGCGTGGGGCGGCATTGAGGCGGACCTCGCGAAGAGACGGCAGGTCAGCGCGCGGCCGCCCTATAGTGGGATGCACTGGGTAATCCAGTGCATCCAGCGCATCCAATAGGGCGGCCACGCGCTGACTGGCTGTCCAGCGCATCCACTTTATTCGCACTCGCTCCTGTCCCACTTTCCACCACGCACGACCAGGGAAAGTGTCGCATCTCTTTCGCATTTGTATGAATGTATCTCCTCGATCGGCCAGATTAGAATCGGTACTTCCCGCTCTAAAGTAGTACTGGAATCGAAATCTGTTCAGGGTTACTTGCCGGAAGAGGGACAGCAACTTATTTAGCATTGGACTAATGGGTGCTTTCAGACGAACATGTGTGTCTCACAGACTGGGTGGAGAGGGCTGGTTTACACTTGGCAGTCCGTGATGGGTACACCTCCTTTCCTTGGTTGTGCCACAAATTGTGGGTGCTCCAAACTGAGCGGCCCGCGCGGGTGCTGGATGGGTGTGCACTTCAGAGGAGGTCAACACGCAGGTCTTCCCGGGTGACCGAGCTGGGGAAAGCGGAGAACTCTGAACGCCCCCAGATGAAGCATCAAGGTTTGGAGGGTGCAGGCCGCCAAACGTTTGTTGCCCAACGCCGCCACCAATCGCTGGGTTGAGGATCTTAACCCAAGAGATGCACGCGGGCCGACTGGGGCTGTCGTGGTCCACGACTTGTGGGGACGTACAGTACTATCCGTTGAACTTTGACAAAAGTTACTGGAGCTGCATCACCTCTGCGTGATACTGTAGCGATCGGTTCACCAGTCACGGAGTCAGCGGTGCTAAGGAGATACTACGTAACGTAAAAGATCAGTTTAAGGGCTATTTTTCGACCCTTAAGCAAAATGGCCATAACTTCCAGAGAACCACACAACTCACCACGTATGTGTTGTTGAAATGATCAAAAAGAGCAGTGCTATCTAGTTGTCCGAAAAGATGCAAGCTGATTGGAGCGGTTATGTTTTATTACAAGTTCAGTACCGGCTGCTGTCAAACCCTCGTTTCAGAGTTTATGAGAACTCAAACATCTTGGTTTCAGTATTAGGTAATATTAAATGTCGAAGGTCGCAATTTGTATCGGATTTCAAACAGGGGGAAAGTCTTGAACTGGAAGATTCTCCTAAACTGCTCTTTTACGTTTGTAGCTTGGAGTCAGCTTGCTGCGGTGATGCTGGGCGGGGCAAAGCTATGATCGTTGGAGTAGCTCAAGGGCTGTTCGAGTGCTGCTCAATCTGTGATCCCGATGCTTCCTCGTCTTGCAGTTCAGTCCGCATTTGACGGTGATGGCGTCGCCGTCCGGCAGGAACCCCATCTCTCTTGAGCTCTCCTCTTAGAATCGCCGGTGGAATCCTGTACGGTGAGATCTTGTACACGCGGGATGGAGCTGCCACTGTGGCTGACACTCGAGTTGCCGCTGCCGGTGGCGATCTCTCTTCTCTCCAACTTCGTTTCCGTGGTGGTTTGGTGAACTGCTTGCGGTGCACCGGCGCGCGATTCACTGCGGGCTTCTCGAGGAGTGGCAGTTGGACGCTTGGCCTGCTTTCAGTTGGCTTGGGATCTGTCGTCGGCTGAGATATATTCCTTGGAGGTGAAGTTTCCGGGGACTCAGCTGGGGAGAGAACGTCCCGGATATCTGCTTCACGCGGGGAGGATACACGACTGGCGGTATTCTGTTGTGTCGAAGAAGATGGCTTTCTGGGCAGTAGTATACTTGGACGCGGCTTCACTGCCACCGCATTCACCGGCTCAATGGGCGGTTCCACTGACTGCAGATCGCATTCTTGACCGTTTTCCGGAGCTGTAAGCACAGGTTTGAGGTATGTCCTGAGAACACATATGAAAGAGACGACGAGGGTGATCAGCAACGCACTTAGGGGGACTCTTGCTATCGGCTCAAAGACCACTCACAGCTGACGTCCGCGATGCGAAAAGCATTTTTTCTTGGGCTGGTACCATTCCCGCATGTGTGTGTACGCAAGCGTTCGGATTTTGATCTCTTCTTCGTCGTGCTCTTCGAGTTGCCGCCGAACGAGTTCTTCTCGCCTCTCGACTTCGCGGATACGTTCTTCTTCTTCGGCCTGCGCAACAGCCGCTTGATAGATAAGTCGTTCCTGCTCTTCCTTTTCATGTTGACGTTGTTGCTCCTCTTGAGCTGCTACAGCTCGCTCGTGAGCCTGACGCATCTGCTCCTCGTAGTTCTCTCTCGTTCGGCGTAACTCCAGTTGCTGCCGGTGGAGTAACTTTTCCAATGCAAAAGTGCACAGCGGTGGGGCCATCTCAGCGTACCATTCGAGTGCAAGCCGATCGACAGCTTCTTCTGCTTTGGACGTCCGCGGCGAGACACAGACGAGGGAGCCAGTGGGTGGCCTTCTGCTTTCGTCGTCATCATCCTCACTCCGATGGTCTTTTTCCTCATCCCTCTCCGTTCGATCTTCTTCCACGACTTCTTCCATCTCGCCATCTCTGCAACCATCATATAGCTATATCAGTAAAGCCACCATCACGTGCAAGGCTGCAAATACGTACGCAACAATGAGCTCCTCCTGAGGTGGGTCGGACGTATCCGTCTCCAACCGGAGCGCGCTGCCTTGGACCGCCATGGCCATTTCCTCGCCACTTGACACCACGACAGGCGACATGTCGCTTACCGGAGGACCAGGGCGGATCTGGATATGCTCGTCCGGCACTTCGTCAAATGAGCTCTTGCCAGTGACCTGCAGGTAGGGAAAGCACTGCCGCCAATGGTGGAACTGAGGCGGCCTGGAAAGCCGATATGAATCACTCATGAGGATGTACGACGGGGTGTTGGGCGGAGGTACGGACGATGGGTCCATCACGTCACTGGTGTCGGCGAATAGCTACGTGGAGAGACAGAGAAATCAGGGAGAGAAAGAATGGTCATGGCGAAGGCACAGCAGCCCCTGGACCTTCGCGTCGGTCGCCTCCAGCAGCTCCTTGACGCGCCTCGCCGCCTACACTCACGTTCGTGGTTTACATCCGACTCGAAAACGAACTAAATCAGCACTTGGCGACACTGTACCTGCAGGTTGAAGCTCTCAAAGGCCTCCATCAGACCGAGTCCTTCGGCTTCCTCGTCGTAGTCGCTCCCGTCCGCACTGGCGTCGCGCGCTTGGTGCGGATCTTCTCCCCACTGGAAGCCGCGCAGCCCGCCACTACCGCCACCATCGTCTGCTCCGTTGTCTCCTAACGACAGTCGATCTGACGCCTCTTTGTGCTCGTGCCACGAGTCGCGCGCGTCGTCCATATCGATCTCCATCTTCCGAGACGCGTCGTTTCCCCCTTGCATACCGGTCCGGCTTCAACATCCTAAATCCACGTGAACCACGCTATTACCAGGTAGACCTATTTCAACGTGGTACACTTCACTTTAGTAGCACATGCCCGCTCTCTGTGGCAGTCATCTCGCTTTCTTGATGCGTTTGCTAATGCGGGATGTGCGGCGGGAGGGATTCGCTTAGTCGACGCGCCGTGCGGCGCTCCATACAGCGCCGACTGTTGGGAATCCAACACAAAGATTCGCCCGCGTGGAACTCAGCCCGTCGAGAGATTCGATGGCCATGCGGTGACTGCTGAAACGCGGACAGCGTGGCCCTACGCGGGCGCCGCCCACGAGTCAGCGTGGCGGCGGCGGCGCGGTTTCCGTTCCCGTTTCCCGTCATTCCATTTCTCCCTCGCCGCTGCCGAGTGCCGACCTTCCAGTTTGTTTCCCCTTGCGACAACATGGTGCGCTGCTTTGGCTTCGTGGCGACGGCGCTCCTCGCGCTCGCGTGCGCTCATAGCGCGGACGCCGCGGCGTTCGACCTCAAGACGTCGCTCGCGACCAAGACGCCGTACTGGGACCAGAGCGCGGACCCGCTGGGCCCGGCGCCGTACGTCAAGCAGCCAGCCAAGGGCGAGGATGGGCAGTACACGCTCGTGCAGGTGCAGAACGTCGTGCGCCACGGCACGCGCTTCCCCAGCAAGGGCAACGCCGAAGAGATCGAGGACCTGCTCAAGAAGCTCCAGACCAAGTACGCCGACGTGATCCCGGCCTGGCTCAAGAGCTACACGCTGCCGTACAACTCGTCGATCGACGGCCCGCTCGCGCCGCGCGGCGCCGAGGAGGCGCAGCTCTTTGGCGCGCGCTCGCGCCAGCGCATCGGCGCGGCGCTGCCCGCGAGCTTCTCGGGCGACGCGTTCATCCTGCAGAACACCTACAAGCCGCGCACCCACGACACGGCCGTCGCGTGAGTCGTGTCCGCACGTTTTGTTCCTTCTGGTAAATCGTCCATGGCTCACTGTCTCTGTGACTTCCATCAGGTTTGCGAGCAAGTTCTTTACGAACCCGAGCAACGTGACATACGTCGAGTACAAGAAGAACTCGGTATGGCACGGTTGCTTTTATGGCAATTGGGGATGAAGCATTTTGCTAACATTATCATTTGACTGCAGGACCCGCTCCTCCGCTTCTACGACGAGTGCCCTCGCTACGAGCGCGACGCCAAGGACAGCGAGGAGGCCAAGATCCAGGTGACCAACTACAAGGCGTCGGCGGCGTTCCAGAAGAACTTTGACATACTGCGGGCGGCGCTCAACCTGCCCAAGGACGCTGAGCTCACGGAGACCGACATCGAGTCGGCGTATTCGGCGTGCGCGTTTGACATTGCCATGTTCCAGAACGAGAAGAACTGGTGCACGCTCCTGAACGAGGAGTTCGTCAAGTCGTGCGACTACGCCGACGACCTCGACACGTTCGTCGAGAGCTCGGCTGGCGCGAAGATCAGCTACGAGATCTCGTCGGTGCTCCTGAAGGACATTTACAAGTTCATGAAGGACTTCACGCAGCAGAAAACCAAGGTCGTGGGCAACTTCCGCTTTGTCCACGGCGAGACCACCACGCCGCTTCTCACGCTACTCGGTTACACAGACAAGACGCCGATGCTCGCGACCGCCACGCCGGCTCAGATCGAGACGCGCTCGTTCCGCGGCTCGCGCCTCGCGCTCTTCATGGCCAACCTCGAGTTCCGCCTGTACACCAAGAACAAGATCTCGAACGGCTGCGAGTCGGCCGACGAGCCGCAGCCCAAGGAGTACTTTGTGCAGATCCGCGTGAACGAGCAGGTCACGGCCGTGCCCGGATGCGAAGGCAAGATCTTCTGCGAGCTCTCGAAGGTCGAGAAGCTTTGGGACTACTACCTCAACGTCTACGACTGGGTCGCGGACTGCAAGATCTAAGCCCGACGTCGCCATGGCCATGGAAGACACAGAGATGCGCACACAGTGTAGTATGTCTCTATCTGTTGCAATCGTCGCAGTACCCATCTTTACTTCGCAAATATCGTGAAGCACTCTCAATTCTACGATAGTAACACTTGAACTCATGTCGTGTTAAAATTCATTATGACTTCTCGATTTCTATTCCATGCACACTGCTGTGTACGGTACGTTCTGCATCTGGGTGTGTTCTGTCAGCTCGTGCTGCACACTTCACTGAGTCAGACCGCGCACGCGGCGGCGAAGTCGTACTCGGTGAGATAGTAGCCCCAGATCTTCTCGATCTCGGACAACCTGCAGAAGACCTTGCCGTCGCAGCCAGGTACGGCCGTGACCTGCTCGTTCACGCGGATCTGCACGAAGTATTGCGTCGCTTCTTGCGGGTCGTCGGAGGAATCAGCAGAGTCATCATCGCGATTGCAATCACGCTGGTGGACACTCGTTCCGGCGCAGCGTTCGGCCTTGGCCCTCGTGTAGAGACGGAACTCGAGGTTCGCCATGAACGGACCGAGTCGGGAGCTGCGGAACTTGCGCTTCTCAATCGCCTTGGTGCTTGCGTTCGCGTACATCGGGGTCTTGTCCGCGTAGCCCAGCAGCGTCATGAGCGGCAGCACGGTCTCTGCGTGGACGAAGCGGAAGTGGCCGACGAGGCTGCTGTTCTGCTGCGTGAACCCCGTGAACGATTTGTACACGTCACGCAACAGCACCGCTGAGATCTCGTAGCTAATCTTCGCGCCGGCGCTGTTCTCCACGAACACGTCGAGATCGTCGGCGTACTCGCACGCCTTAATCAGCTCTTCCGAAAGCAGCGTGCACCACGCATCCTTGGTTTTATAAATCGCGAGATCGAACGCACACGCCGAGAAGGCCGACTCGACATCCATCGCCGTGATGTTGGCGGACGGAGTGAGGTTCAACGCCACCCGGAGGCTGTCAATTTGCTTTTGAAAGCTGGGCGACGCCTTGAAGGCCGTGACTTCGGCTAGGACAGCCTCGTTTTCGGCGATCTCACTTGCGTAGCGAGGACACTGGTCGAAGAATCGGAAAAGCAGATCCTGCACACATAGAAGAATGAACATGTGAGCCACTCTGTCTGTGAAACCCACAAAGTTGGGGCGGGTCAAGACGCACCGAGCTCTTCGGGTGTTCAACCATCACAACATCGGCTGGGTTGGTGAAGAATGTCGAAAGAAACCTGTGCGAACAAGCAACAACATGAGTTGGTAGACAGTAGGAGCCCGAGGGCGGCGTCCAACGTACGCTTTGGCGGTGTCCTTGGTGCGTGGCTTGTAGGTGTGCTCGACGAGGAACTTGTCGGCGGAATACGCTTCTGGCACAGCACCGCCAATGCTCTTACGAGCACGAGAGCCGAACGCTTGGGTCTCCTTTGTACCAGCAGGTGCCAGTTCTCCCTCGACTGACACGTTGTAAGGCAGCTTGTAGCTCTGAAGCCACGCCGGGAGATTGTCGAGGTAGTTGGTCTGGAGCTTCGCGAGGAGCTCCTGGATCTCGAGCGTGTTACCCTTGGTCGGGAATCGCGTGCCGTGTCGAACGACGTTCTGGACGTGAACGAGCTTGTACTTGGCCGCTTCCTTTTGCGAAACCTCCTTGGCGAAGGGGCTCACGCTATCGGCAAGAGGGTCCTTGCTCTGGTCCCAGTAGCTCGACTTGGTCGCGAAAGAGGTCGCCAAGTCGAACGACGCAGCGGACCCCGTCGTCGCGGAGATCGTTGCCGCCAAAGCCGCCACGAAAAGCCCACGCGAGTGCATGTTGGCGGACTGGAGAAATTGAGAACTGAGGAGGGACGCACCGCGAGAACTCCATCTCAAGTGGAGACTTTCACCGATCGCGGCGTGGGACTCAAGCAGTGTCTGTTTGTTGGGATCTTGCTTGGTGCAGTTGGATCCATTCGGACGCGCCTGCTGGTGGGAGTGGAAAGGACGCCACGCCACAGAGACGAACTGGAACTCCCGCACATCATGTGGCACCGGAGTGACCTCACCCATCCATCGGACATGGCCGCGTCAAACGGATCTGAGCAACCTGCATGGCGGTGCGAGAACTGTGGTGTCGTGTCGAGTAGGTTCAGCCATCTGACAACGAAGGCTTCGAGTCGACCGGTTGTCAAACTGCGTCACACCATCACCATTCGGTGGGAACAACGTTGTGGCTGCAGCATCCGTCAGAGACCGAATAGCCGCGATGCGTTGAGGCTTCCTCGACGACGGAAGGAGCAATCGTGGGGACATCGCAGTACCCGCATCGCATCCCCCCAGCGCCGGTCACACGTTCAGATCGCATGAGCCGGGAGCAGGAGCCGATGAGAGCGGATGGCTACATTCGTACTTTATCGAGTACTCCCATTACATGACCCAGAAAGCGAACGTAACCACCCGACCCACATTTTGCTTTCGGGCCGTCTATTGCTTGTCGCTAAGTTCGTTTCCACCCACTTCGAAGTTTCCCACGGCTTCTCCTGTTCACCACTGAAGGGAAACCACCGCTCCCCGTTGGGAAGAAAGAGGAAACAACCGACCGGCATGGGTGTCCGCGGGCTCGCGCGCTTCAGCCACCAGCAGGAGGCGCGCGCCTCGCGCCAGGTGGCGCCGCTCGCAGACGTGACGCTCGCGGTCGACTTTGTGGGCTTCCAGTTCTTCGTGTGCCAGGAGGTCGCGCGGCAGGTCGAGGCCGAGGGCGCGCTGCCGGCGGCGCAGTGGCTGCTGCTCGGCGGCTGCCCCATCCGGCTCGAGCGGTACGTCGAGGCCTGGCTCGCGCGCCTCGAGGCCGCGCGCATCACGCCGCTCTTCGTGGCCGACCCGCCGCAGTGCTTCCTCGGCGTGGGCCACACCAAGACACTCGAGCTCCAGGACCGCGCGCAGCAGAAGCTCGCCAAGCTGCGCGAGCTCAACGCGTCGCTGTTTGCGACCACGACGACCACGTCCCCGCGCAACGAGTCGGATGAAGACGCTGGCGAGCTCACGCGTACGACGACGGTGGCGCTGCGCGCCGACAAGAAGGAGCTCATGAAGACGTACCTGCAGGACGCGCAAGGCTGCTTCCCGTTTTCGCGCGAGAAGTTGCGCAGCGTGCTCAAGCGCCACGGCGCGTACGTCGTGACGGCGACGAAAGAGGCCGACGAGGTGCTCGCGCAGCTCGTGCGCGATGGCAAGGCGTACGCGGTGGTCGCGAACGACTCGGACTTTTTGGTCATGCGCGGCGTCCAGTACATTCCGTTCTCGAAGCTTCGCGTCGACGATCGCCGCGCTGGGTTTGTCAGTGCGCGCGTGTTCTCGCCGGAGCTGCTGGCATCGGCATTGGAGCTGGAAGCACACCAGCTCGTGGACCTCGCGTTGTTGTGTACCAATGACTTCACTCAACAACTTGATCTCGAGTTCGAGTTTTCAACAGTGATGCATTTCCCTCGATCCGCAAGCAGTCGGTCCAGCGACGATACCATCACGCCGGAACTCGCCGCGATGTGGATTCGCGGCCAGCAACTGCCGATTCTGGACGATCCGAGGGTGAAGGATCTGTACGCAGCCCACGGTGCAGCATTCGCCAACACGCTCGGCGCCTTTTACGAGTTCTATGGCTATGGCGCCGAATTCAAACTGCGCTTCCCCGTGGAACCGGCGGAGCGGCGACGTATGCCGGGCGCGGAGATGCAGAGCTACAAGAAGCTGCTGGACAACCACGACTACTCGTCGTCGCTGATCGATGTGCTGTACTCACGGACCCGGCGGCTGAAGCAGCAGTTTGATATCTTCGCCAGCATTTCTACCCACCCGGGGAAGAGTATGCTTCACCTGCTCTCGCCCGTTCGATCAATACTGTACCAGGCGCTGGGCGTCTCCAGTGTTCGTGAATCGTACTACGATCCGCTGTTTAGTCAGCACAAGCAACACGATCTCACGATTCCGACGTCGGAGTCGCTGAAGAAGTTTTTGGCGTCCGCTCCTATCTCCAACCGACCGCAGTTGCGTGTCGAGCAAGCATGGCGATCGCTCGTGTTCAAGTTTTTGTATGACAACGAGTCTGGTGTTGAGAACGCGTCGTTTTTATGGACGTTGCTAGGGAAGCAGTCGTCAACCTTCAAGACGGTGGTGTCATCGCTGCTTCTGCTCGCCAAGTGCGACTCGCTGCATCTCCCGGAAGAAAGTGGATTCGTCACGATGGAGAGACTTGAAGTGCTGCTGCTGACATCACTCATCTGCGTGTCCATGAAAGAAGACCGTGTCGCGCCAACCTACGAGTTTGACCAGAAGGACTTAGCGATTGAGTGGGAGATGTACGCCAGCGCCGGTGCGTTCGTGGAGATCCTTCGAGTCATCCACTTCGTACGTGCGATTTTGGGTGAGAAAGTCGCGCCGCCGGCGAGTTCCTGTCCGTCATTATTCTCTGCTGAAGTGTTTGCGCCCGTTTACTCCATCATCCGAAGCACCCGTGCAACGGATGGGCCCGTCGACTCGTCTGGCGGCCGGGCTTTGACTCGCGCGCAAGTCGACTCGGTGCTGTGCTATTATGTTGCTGATCTCAAGGATGACGCACGCACGAAGAAATGGGACCAGTTTTGCCAAATGCGAGCTGTTCTTAACCGGCTCGTCGAGCTACTTCCCGAAGTGACACAAGTGGAGGTTCCTTCCGCCGTGACCACGGTGTCCGAGCAAGCTACTAACGGATTGGCTAGCGCAAAGCCAAAGCTGTTGGTGCCATCGGCCATCATCACGGACGATCAAGTATTGAAATTGTCGAAGCAAATTGCGAAGAATGGTTCGATCTCGACGCCGTCGTCAATGTCTAGCGCCGGAAAGAAGAAGTCAAAGAAGAAGAAGGCCACTCCTCGAAAGAACGGATCGCCAACATCGGTGAGTGATGCTTCTGCTCCGGGTAAAGTTGTGCGGGTCGATGAGATCACAGTCAGCAACCCTCTGAACCCGTCAGCGAAAGAGTTTGCGGTGCCAGCCGCGCCGCCACTCCCTCCTCTGCTGCCAAACCCACCCATGGGAAAGAAGGCGGCTCGCGCGCTCAAGAGGCAGCAAGCACGTGCGAGCGAAGGAGCTCTGAACGAGTCGACGGGTCAGGTACGAGATGATGGAGCCAATGGGAAGAAGGCGGCGACAACTACAGGCAAGATGGCCCCATTGTTGACGCCGGCTTCCGTCGTGAAGCGGCAGGGCAAGACTGGTTCAAAGAAGAAGAACAACCAGCGCCAATACCCTACTCAGAATGTGGGGAATGGTGCCGGGCAGACAACTACACAGCAGGAACCGATTCAGCATTCGACATCTCTCCAAGGCCTTTTACAGCGCCTGCCTGTGTACAACCATCGTCATGAGATTCTGAAAAACGTTGCGTCGAACCAACTCACCATCATTCAAGGTGAAACGGGATGTGGAAAGAGTACATCGGTTCCTCAATTCATCCTTGATGAGTGGATGCACAACGGTGAAACGACACGACCCGTCAACATCTACGTTACCCAGCCTCGGCGTATTGCCGCGATTGAGCTCGCGAAAACAGTTGCGAAGATGCGAGAGGAAAATGAGTTTGACGAAGATGGCGAGGTGGGTAAAGTGGTCGGGTACCGTATCGGCCAGAAGCACTGTACGAGCGACAAGACCAAAATCACGTACGTCACGACCGGCTACATGGTGGAGCGCCTCATCCACGACCCCGAGGCCTTGCAGTCGATGACCCATCTCGTGATTGACGAAGTGCACGAGCGCAGCATGGACGTCGACTCGCTGCTGTTGTTGCTGAAGCTTCAGCTGAAGAATCACGAGCACTTGCGGATTGTGATCATGTCGGCGACAATGGATGCCAAAGTCCTCATCAAGTACTTCTCGAAAGCGATGGCTTCGAAGCTCGTCAAGAAGCAGCCTCTGTTTGTCGGCACGAAGCTTTTCCCCGTCCAGAACTTGTACATGGAAGACATGGCGCATTTGTATCCACATATCGCGTACGCGCAACGCAACGAGTTTATGCGTATCCAAACGGAGCTGCGGAAGGTCGCGAGCAAGGGCGCAAGTGCGAATGGAGAGCTCGGTCAATCGATTATCCAGAACGTCCACGATTCGCAACTGCGTGTGATCCCGGCGTTGATCCAACAGTTGATCATGGAGCACCATCACCACCTTCACTTGGGGGGCATGCCGCAATGCATTCTCGTCTTCTTACCCGGCATCGGCAGCATCAACCGTCTGTACGAGGAGCTCGGTGGGTATTTCCACGATTACTGGAATGGTATTGCCGTGACGATCTCGGTGCTGCACTCGTCGCTCGAGCTCGAGCAACAGCAAGTGGCGTTCGCTACTATCGCGGGCAAGTCCACGAAGATCGTGCTGGCCACGAACCTGGCGGAAAGCAGTGTGACGATTCCCGATGTGACACATGTCATCAACTGTGGCATGGAGAAGCAGATTCAAATGCCGAACGCGCGCAGCACCCATGCCGAAGTCCTCGTTGACGTCTGGTGCTCCCGCGCATCCGTTCTACAGCGCTCTGGACGTGCCGGGCGGCTCATGGCTGGTGTCGCCTTCCATCTCTTCTCACAAGACTTTCTGGAAGAGTGCATGGCCGAGTTCACGACGCCGGAGATTCTGCGAAAGCCGCTCGATCGGATCGTGCTGCAAATGAAGGGGAAACTCCATGAGTTTGGCGTACCCAGTGAATTACTGAAGCAAGCCCTCGATGCGCCTGACCTCAATCACATCGACGGTGCCTACAAGCTCCTTGCTCACTACGACGCCATTGACAGCGAGGACGAAGAGAAGGCCCAGATCACTGCGTTTGGATCGTTCGTGTGCCATATGCCGTTGAGCATGGAGCTATGCCGACTCATCCTGATGGGGAAGAACCTCATGGGAGGTGCGTCGAGCCAGTCGCAAGCCTACATGCTTGCGAATGCTGTGATCCTCGTGTCCATCCTCGCGAGTCCCGACCTCTTCATCATGCCCTCCTGGTTCCACCTCCAGTCGCCGATGAAGTATATGACGGAGATGAAGCAGAACCTGAAGGCCAAACTGGCCGTGGACGAAGGTATTTGGAGTGAACCGTTGGCGATCTGGCGATTCTACATCACTCTGCTTTCGCAACACTCGCTGACGAAGCGAGTGAACGTGTTCGACAAGCTTAAGAAGCGCAGTATTTCGACTCGACGTTACCAGACTATGAATCTTCTCATCTCGGATACTTGTGAACGGTTGATTGCGTTGTCGCGCCAAGGCTCAATTCAACTTGACCCCAAGTCAATGCAGATGCTGTATCGCCTGGACAACTACGCCAGCTCACAGCGTGTTGACAAGGACATTCTCGAGTTCGCCAAGTCTGCTCTCGCGCAAGAGCAGCATGACCTTGAGGTGCTTCGCTTCTTGACCGTCCACAACTACTCAGATCGTCTCATCAACGGGCGTCTTGTCGAGGGAAGTCACTTTGATGATGATGATGACGAAGTGATTGAGGCGACAGACCGTGTGGACCTGAGCATCGGCAAGGAAGAGGCTAAAGTCTTTTTCGCACTGAGCAACACGGAGCGCAAGAATATTCTTGGACAGCTAGCCGGCTCAGCGGACGAACTCACGAACATCGCCTACTCGAACAATGAAGTTTCATTGTACAGTAGAGCCGTGGTTGCGACTCAGCCGAGTGGGGACTCGTCGTCCGATACGGAGGTAGGGTACGATCGTATCCTTCCACGCATGAGTTTTCCAGTCTCTTTGGCATACTACATCCGAGATCCTAAGTTCCCGGTTGACTTCGGTCGCATCAACTCGGAGGGCAAAGAAGAGAAGCTTCGCTTTCGCGTGAGCGACTCGAGTGGCTCGAACATCAGCTGGGCGCAGTCGAAGGATGGCGTTCGCGTGAGCATCAGTGGCCGTAGCCTATTCTCCTTGCCTGTGCGATCGCCTTCTACCACGAAGCTCCTCGCTGTTTACGCTGATCGTCTCTTCACGGGAGATGAGACCCGTATGTTCTGCTCCAAGTGTACTCTTGTGCCACCGGACACTGTCGCCTACCAGGCCGTACTGCTGTTAGCAAGTGTACGCAAGAACGCTAACGTTTGGGTCCAAGTGGACACGAGAAGTGAAGATATCGTTGCCGTCAAGGTCGACAAGCAGCTCGTCGCGATGCCGGAGAAGACGGCACTTCGCCGCGAAGTCGTGGACATGGTAAACATTGTTCGTGAAGGCTTCTCTGCGGCACTCCAGTGCGCATCCACTGCCGCCGGAGCGAGCGGCGCTGAATCATCTGCCACCCGACTGCTCCCGGTCGAGACGATCGTGAACATGTGCCGCGACGATATGGTCGTGGCGCGCCTCACGAAGGAAGAGGCCCGTGGGCGCAAGTACGACTGGCTGCAGCTCACGATGGCGCTACCCACCGCTGCCGAGCGAGCCGAGCTGCGCGAACACGGACTGACGCCGCCGCGATTCCCGCCGCTCGTTTGAGCGTGACGGAACGGAGCCGTCCCACAAAGTATGGACTCCTTCACCACCACCTCGACGCCATGTTGATCTTGTATCCTGATTTTGATTTGGACACCAATGTACTTCACTTGCACAAAGACGCGTCTGTGTTCTCCTCTCGTGCCGGTGCTGTCTCTTATTCGTCTCCAGTTCCGTTCCCTCGCGCACAAAACACGTCACTCGTCGAGTCGACGACGTCGACGTGCATCTGCGGAAGAAAGTTCGGGTGCAGATCCCACAGTCCACCAAGTTGAACTTGTCTTCAACGAACTTAGTGACCAACCGTACTTACCACGTACTCGCACTTAGCGCCATCCCCCATCCCTCCTCTGTCCGTCAGCATCCATTTCTTCGAGGGATGCTCTGGTTTTCGGAACACCCCCACTAAGTTCGCTTGTGGTGCCTTCCGCTCTGTGTGTGTGTCGGGCGGGGGGATCTCCATCGCCGCCACTCGCCATCTCGACCACAGGCGGCCACACCTCTCCCTCCGACCGTCCACACCGTCCCCACAATGAGCAGCGGCGCCGACAGCAGCGTCAAGGGTCTCCTCTCGGCCACGGCCGCAGCCGCAGCGGCCGCGTCCATCGCGCTGCTCCAGAAGCAGCGCGCGCCGGCGTACGCGGCCGCGGCCAAGCACCAAGCCGTCCACACGCCCGGCCACACCACGGGCCACACGGGCCACACGCACCACCACCATCCGCACGCCAAGCACAACGGCGACGCGGCCGAGGTCGAGTACGAGCTCTTCCCGATCGACTACTCGATGCACGCGGGCCACCGCCACAAGTTCGTCCACAAGTTTCTGGCCGCGCACCCCAAGGCCAAGCACGCGCACGCCGCGGTGCTGCTCCACGGCGGCAGCGAGGTGGACCGCTACGACACGGACACGCAGTACGCGTTCCGCCAGGAGAGCTTCTTCCAGTACTTGTTCGGCGTGCGCGAACCGGACTGCGCGGCGCTGATCGACCTCGCGACCGAGCAGGCCGTGCTGTTCGTGCCGCGCCTGAGCGCCGAGTGGGAGCTCTGGTGCGGCGAGCGCAAGCCGCTCGCGTACTTCCGCGGCCACTACAAGGTGGACGCCGTGTACTACACGGACGAGATCAAGACCGTGCTCCAGAACAACTACGGCGTCGAGAAGCTGTTTTTGCTCCACGGCCGCAATAACGACAGCGGGCTCGAGACCGTCACGACCTCGACGTTCGACGGCATCGACGAGTTCACGGTGGACCGCGAGGCGCTCCACCCGGTGCTTGTGGCCTGCCGCCTGATCAAGTCGGAGAAGGAGCTCGAGCTCATGCGCTTTGTGGCGCAGCTCTCGTCCGCGGCGCACTGCGAGGTCATGAAGACGGTGCGCCCCGGTAAGATGGAGTTCCACGCCGAGAGCGCGTTCTTGCACCACTGCTACTCGACCGGCGGCTCGCGCCTCCACGCGTACACGTGCATCTGCGGCAGCGGCCACAACGCCTCGACGCTCCACTACGGCCACGCCGGCGCGCCCAACGACAAGAAGCTCGAGGACGGCGACATCTTCCTCAACGATATGGGCGCCGAGCTCCACGGGTACGCGTCCGACATCACGTGCACGTTCCCCGTGAACGGTAAGTTCTCCGAGGACCAGAAGATGATCTACGAGGGCGTGCTCAGGGCCCACGACGCGGTCATGAACGCCGTGCAGCCCGGCGTGAGCTACGTCGAGATGCACTTGCTCTCGCACCGCGTGCTCACGCAGCACCTGCTCGAGCACGGGCTCTTCCAGAACGGCACGGTGGACGAGCTCATGGACCACGAGATCTCGGCCTACTTTTACCCGCACGGGCTGGGCCACCTGCTGGGCCTGGACGTCCACGACGTCGGCGGCTTCCCGCGCGGCCACGTGCGCTCGACCAAGAAGATCCTCCAGAAGCTGCGCTGCGTGCTCACGCTCGAGAAGAACATGGTGCTCACGATCGAGCCGGGCTGCTACTTCATCGAGGCCCAGATCAAGGAGCTGCTGGACCACCCGGCCAAGGCCAAGTTCGTGAACCAGGAGATGCTCCAGCGCTTCCGCGGGCTCGGCGGCGTGCGCATCGAGTCGGACGTGATCGTCACGGCCACGGGCGTCGAGAACATGACCAAGGTCCCGCGAACAGTCGCCGACATCGAGAAGCTCATGGCCACCAAGCGCTACCCGTGAGCGCCATGGCACCAGTGCCAGTGCCACGCGGACGGTAGGTGACGTGCGTTTCCACGGACTCGGTTACCTAGCATGCATCGCCCAGGACGTTGTGGGCGCTTCCGTCAGAAAATACAAACCAAACAAAAAATCTTTCTCCACACACCACTAAGTTCGCTTTCTCCATCACTTTTAGATCCGACGATACCCGAGAACCATGAAGCTTGGCGCCCATGTGCGGTTCGTGCGCGGCACCGTGGTCCACACGCCGGCGCGCGGCGCGCTCGCGCTCCACGCGGACGCGTTCGTGGAGATCGACGCGGCCTCGGGCCGCATCACCACGTTCCGCCCTCAAATCGCGCCGGATGATCTCGCGCACTTTGCGGACGACGCTCCGGATGCGCTCACGCTCGCGCGCGGCCAGTTTTTGCTGCCGGGCTTTATAGACACGCACGTCCACGCGCCGCAGTACCAGTTCACGGGCACGGGCACGGACGCGCCGCTCATGGTGTGGCTGGACAAGTACACGTTCCCCGTGGAGGCGTCGTTCGCGGACGCGGCCGTGGCCGCTCACTGGTACGCGCTGCTGCTGGACCGCATGCTCCGCGAGGGCGTGACCACGGCGCAGTACTTTGCCACGATCCACGTGCCGGCCACCGAGCGGCTCGTGGACGAGGCCGCGCGGCGCGGCCAGCGCGCGTTCGTCGGGCTCGTGTCCATGGACCGCAACGCGCCGCCGAACTACGTCTCGGCGTCCACAGCCGCGTGCCTCGCCGAGGCCGAGGCGTTCGTGGCGTCCACACTGGCCAAGCGGCTCGCGCTCGTGCAGCCCGTGGTTACCCCGCGGTTCGTGCCCACGTGCTCACCGGATCTGCTGCGCGGACTCGGCGCGCTCGCGGCCAAGTACGGCGTGCGCGTCCAGTCCCACGCGGCCGAGTCGCTGGACGAGGAGGCGTTCGTCGAGACGCTCCACCCTGGACAGCGCGACACGCAGCTGCTGGACGAGGCCGGGCTGCTCACGTCCGAAGCCTGCATGGCCCACGCCGTCCACCTGCGCGACGACGAGCTCGGCGTGTTTGCGGCGCGCGGCGTCTCGATCGCGCACTGTCCACTGTCGAACTTCTACTTTGCCAACGGCCTGCTGGACGTGCCGCGCTGCTGGGAAAGCGGCGTGCGCGTGGGGCTGGGCACGGACATGGCCGGCGGGTACTCGCCCAGCATCCTGCGCGCGATCCAGACGGCCGTGCTCACCAGCAAGGCGCGCGAGATCGCCGCGCTGTCGGCGGCCACGCCAGCCACGAAGCCCGGGATCGACTACAAGGACGCGCTGTGGCTCGCGACCATGGGCGGCGCGCAGGCGCTGGGCATCGAGCGCGACACGGGCTCGTTCGCCGTCGGCAAGGCGTTCGACGCGATCGTCGTGGACCCGCTCGCGCCAGGGAACCTGGACGTCGCGGACCGCGACGCGCCGCTGGACGTGGTCCAGAAGCTGCTCCACAACGGCGACGCGCGCAACTTTACGCGCGTGTTCGTGGCCGGCAAGCTCGTGCATGCGCTGGACGCGACGTCGGAATGAGCGGATACGAGGGGAGTGATTATTGGGGTAGCGGAGACCGTTACCGCCATTTATACACCCTGATGGAGTAGCGCCGCGCCGCGCCGCGCCTTTTCGCGGGATCTTTGTTCCATTCAGCCCGCACTCTTGTTGTTCTTCATACACCGCGACACGAATGGTCTAGGAGGAGGAGCGGATATCGTGAAATGAGCAAGGAGCATGGCGGCGCCGAGGCGCCACCGTCGGCGACGGCGACGACGACGCCCTCGCTGTTTTCCGCCGCCGTGAACAAGTTCTCGCGTATGGGCAGCAACCGCAACCTCTCACCATCGGCGAGCAAGTACCGCGTCCCGTCGTTTCTTGCGGCGACCGGCATCAGCGTCACGCCCGCAAGCGCCACATCGCAATCGCAGCCGCCGGGGAATGCTCCGGCGTCCCCCGCGGGGAGGAAGTTCCAGGAGCTCGCTCGCCAGGCGTCCGTGAAGGGAAGTCGCCGTTTACTGAAGTTTTCGGATGTGGCCGTGAGTGGAGGCGACGGCGAGCCGCCTCCAGGCCCTGAGGGCGCGACCACTCCGAGCCCTACGCGGGGCAAACTGCCCCAAAAGATCCGCGCGAGCGTGACGCGCATGCGCAGCCAACTCTCGCTTGCGCCGAACAACAGTTCGGGCGAGAGCCCCACCAAGTCGCGTCAACAATGTCACAGCACGTTTGGACTTGTATCAGGCAATAACAGCGGCGGCAGCAGCGGTGGTGTGTCCTTGACTGCCGCGGCAGCCGCGACAGCGGCAAGTCGACGTCGATACTCGCGTCAGCTACAAGAAATGGGGAACCGACAGCGTCGATCGATCCAGGAGGGTGGCGAACAGGTGAGCGCCACCAAGCAGAGCGACGGCGTCCGGCTCCCGAGCAACAACTCGGATCCGGTGTTTGTTCTCCGGTTCATGGAGCTGCTGCGGCCGCTGCAATCTAGCATGAGCAGTCTCCGCGACGCCGGCGGCGGCACAAGCGACCACGAAGACCTTGGTGACGAGGATGAGGACGAAGCTGACGCCATCTTCCGCCAGCACGAGCGCGAGAGCAGCCGCATCCTGCGCATTTGCTGTTCGCTGGACAATTTGCTGTTTGCGATCGCCGACCAGGTGCAGCAACACAACAACGATCTCCTGGCGATCGCGCGCGGGCCCGCGCACGAGTTGGTTCAACTGATGTTGAACGGCATTCGGCAAATCGTCGCGGCTATGACCGTGACGCAGCAGCCCAACGGCGAGCCGACCGGCCTGCCGTCGCTGACAGCGAAAGAGGAGCGCTACCTTCGGGATTTCTTGGTGGAGATTGCAGATCGGTGGTCGGAGCTCGACGAACTGCTGCGTGGTGTCTTCGTGGCAAACCTGGAAACTACTCAAAAGGAGCTGTCGGATGTACAGAGGTTATACGCGGAGTTAAAAACCGAAAAGCAAGCGCTGGAGCTCGAAATGATCGATATCCGTGAGTTTAGTTCCAACCAGAGCTCGGCGACGATGGCGGTCACAAGCAACTTCATGCGGCTGGCGAACCAGTCGGACAGCCAACAGCGACCAGAGTCGAATGACCAAGACCCCCGAGCCGAAGACGAGCATCTCGCGGGGTATGATCTTACGGAGAACCAGGAAAAAGATGGCGAGCAGCGAACGGCTGCCGAAGAGGTTGAAGTGCTCAAGAAGCAGTGCGAGGAGTATGGGCGTTTGCTCGAAATGGCGAAGCAGGAGATCCGTCTCAGCCACCAGGAGCGACAGTCGCAGCACGCTCGATTGATCGAGCTGTCACAAACACTGCTGAAAGATGAGGAAGTCGCGCAGCTCCGCAGCGAGTTGCAGTCGGAGAAGAAACGGGTGAAGCGGCTAGAGATTGAGTGCCTCGGGCTACGTGAGACGGAGATAGGTCTCAATATGAAGATCCAGTCACTTCAGCTGAACTATCCGGGCAGTAACAGTACAGGTCCATCAACCACCAAGTCAAACGTGAACATCCGAGGCACTCCCGTGGGTTCTACTGCCACACCACCGCACCCGCGGTCCCGAGCCGGCAGTGCAGTTATCACCCCAGAGGATTTGGCATCTACTTCGACTGAGTCTACACATCCTGTGACCCCTCCAGAGGCCGACGGGAGGACAGGCGACGCAACTTCGCCCTACCGAGGCGAAGTTCATTCAAAGACAGCATCGCATCTAGAAACTCACACTACGAGCCCGCATGTGGACGTAAAGGCGCCTTGGATCAGTCGTTGGGTCGCGCTGAGTGACACGAGCGTCCTCGAATGCGACGACGACGGGCTCATCCGACGCTTTTTTGCTGACTTGCTGATGACCGACAAAGAGTTTGAGGCGGCTCCCGGTCAATCTAAACTGCGGAAGCGAGCGAGCGTACCGACAGTTGGGGCGCCTCCGTCCTCCATCGGGCCAGCCAAAGCTTTGCCTCCTGTGAAGAAGAAGCCAAAACAAACCGGTATTTCGCAGGATCCCAATGCAGTCGCGATTCCAGTGAACGAGTGGGCCCAGGATGCGACGGTGGTGTCAAGTGCGCGGCAACTGATTTGGGTGTTTTACGAGTTGTATCTCATGGCAGAAGAGGCGAGACGCATCGATCCGCAACTGAGCGCCAGGGCAATGTGGCAACAAACGACACCACCCCCGCTCGCGAGCTTTGTTGTTCAGTATTTCCTCGAGCGCCATGTCAGCGAGGTCGAAGCGCTCCACCGACTTCGTCGCTTCGTTTTCGTGCTTTCCAGATTGCGGCTCGAATACGGAGATATCCGGCTATTTTGTGAATTCCTTGACGGCCAGCGCTCGCGCGAGGAGCTCCATTTCTATCTGTGGTCTCTGCAGGCAATCGAGTCTGTCAAGGTTGGTGTCGATTATGAGATGCCATGTGCTGTCTCGTCGCACATTCGGCTCGGAAGATACGTGTGTACTCTCAAGGCCGTGTACGTATCGCGCATGATCTTCCATTTCCTCCACGTCAAGTCATTGAAAAAACCTTTCGCCAACCCTCCCGGAGTCGTGACCAAGCAGAAGCCAAGTGTGCAAGCGACGGTCGAGCAAAAAGGATATTCGCGACCAGCGCCGACGTCGCCATCGAAGAAACGCCGTAAGAGCCGACCGACCAGCGCTGGCGCAGTTTCGACAACCACAACTGCCGGCGCTGCATTGCTCACCACAGCTGCACCGTCAGATCCAGATCCAACAAAACACACTGTTGTAGACATGGCCAAACAGCGGTACGCTCATGCTCTTGCCGCCAACTCGGGGTATCCACTTACGCTGGAGTCGTTCAATCACGTCGTGCTCTCGTTTGCCGAGATGCCGTCACACGAGGAGCTACTAGACCGGCTTGGCGTGTTTTATCAGCCAACGGGTGACGAACGGAAAGTGGCGCTTGACGTTTTTCTCGTGCTGCTTATGGAGCTCTTCTCTACGCAGCTCCACTGGCGCAAGACGCAGCTCCACGCGTTATTTGTTCGTTTGGCCAAGGACGAAGAGCTCGGGGCGCTACTCGCCGCTAAAAAGCGACAAGAAGAAGCTGACGCAGCACAAGGGAAAAAGGGACGGCTGGCGCAGCCCGAGAAGAAAGCGAACAAGAAAACGAAGCTGTCTCCATCCAAAAAGCGGCAGCGCCGGGCGGGGCTCGACGGCAGCGCCGATAAGTATCTGCGAGGGCTGAACCGAGAAAGATTCCGAGACTTCTTGGTTCAAGGTGGACTCGTCACTGATTTCACTGAGTGCGACATGGACGCGCTCTACGTCGCAGTGCTAGAGACGACAGACCGAACGCCGAGCGATATCCATTTCGAAGACGTCTACGCCGCCCTTGACAAGTTCGAAATGCTGGGCAACGGCGCTTTTGCGGTCGACTTTTCTCGGTGGGAGAGCAACAACCAAGAGACATCACTGGAGCCTCCTCAGCCGGGGATATTAGCGACCACCGTGGACGAGTGGCGACAGATGTCGAAAGCGGCCATCGTGATGACCGAGAATGATCCAAACAAGTTCACGCGTCGCTCAGCGCGGCTTCTTCTGCGGCGCCTGTCAGCATCCAAGTTCGCCGACCCTGAGCTCGAGGCAATCTGCGGTATGCGCGGATTCTTGGCGTTAGCTTGGCGCGTGGCATGCCACCGACTCAACGCGCGAGCGGATCGACGAGCGCAGCTCCAGTGGTGCCTCACCGAGTTCTACCATCTCAACAAATCTATTCGGACGATTTACGATGCAGACGACCACTACGCGAGTACAATAGACCTGGGAAGTACCAGCAAACCGCCTGTTGACTGTCAAGACGATCTAGCCGCTGGGTTCGACACACACTCGCTCACTCGCTTGCTTGCTGCGAGCGCCGACGCAAGCAAGAGCGACGTCGTGGTGGACCAGCTCCAGGGCGTGGGTGGCGTGCTTCAGCGGTACTCGTTCCACATTGCACACCTGTTTGATAGCTACGGCTCTGCTCGGTTCGGTTCTAGCGTTCCCGGGTTAACGAAAGACCAGTGGATCGCAATGGCGAATGATCTGGGTCTTGTCTACGACCACGGCCTCTCGGTGCCCACCTGTGAAACGCTGTTTGTGACGGTCGGATCAGCGCCTCCGTCTGCGCTGGCTGGCGATCCCCAGTCCAGTGAAGGGCCACAGCCGGGCAGTACAGTGATGCAAGGCGGCGAGGCGTTCACGCTCGACAAGTCCCGCTTTGTCGTGCTCCTGATACGCGTCGCCGTCCAGTGGCACGAAGCGATCAAGCGCAAGCACAAGAAGAGAAGCGAAGGAACCCACGCGACGTCGAAACAAGAAGGCGCGCCACTCGTGGTGTCGCAAATAATGGACAAGTTCTGTCGTCAGGTGCTCGCCGTCAAGGCCTTTGCCCACCCCAGCAACGTATACGAAGCCGATTTCCACCGCAAGCTCGCCGACCCGCTCGTAGCGAGAGTGCTGCTCGAGCATCGCGCGTTCCTTCGTCACATCTTTTTCCAGTTTGCCAAGCCCGTCGGCGACGACGGTGACAATGCGGCTCACACGAACGAGCTCGGTGAGCGCCATGCGAAGAGCAGACACAACAGCTTGGTGCTCTTGCAGTTCACGGCGTTGTTGCGGACATTTGGGCTCCTCGAGTCGCGGGACACGACGCAGAGCAAGTACAGCACATCGCCCTCCACCCATGTTCCCGGCGTGCTACGTCTCGACGAAACCGGCGCGGCGTACATGTTCCAAGCGGTCATGGCCGTGGAAAGCGACGGCCGCACGCAGATGGAGTTTGACGAGTTCACCGCCGCCGTGGCCGCGATCGCGGCCATGCAGAACCCGCACCCGTTCCTGCTCTGGCACGTCAAGATCGACGCGTTTGTCCAGGAGCTCAGGCGTCGTGCACCTCGGACAGCGGGCCTCGGACACGCGGATGGCCTCGTCCTGAGGTGATGGCCATGCTGGAATCTACTGGGTGCTGTCCTCTCTCTGGATGGCGCATCCAGCGGCACGGCCATCGGATGAGTGTGACGCAGGCACCGCACTGATGTGTCATGGTTGGCGTGGCAGGGCGGCGTTCATTGAAGGCGCTCGAATCACTGCCACGCGAAACAATTGTGGTGGGAGGAGCCGCCTCAATTGTGTGTGAAGATCGCCCATGAGAATCTTTCTCGCGGGGCATGGCCGTCGCCTCCACTGACCATCGCTGGCAGTGCCATGGACTCACTGAATCTTGGAGCACATCCCGATCGCGACTGGCAGAGAGGTTGAACCCACCACCACCAGTGGATGCCATGCCATGCCATGTGCGAACATGGCTCTCGGACCAGGCAGCGGCGCTTCTGTCGGGGTCGCCGCCGTCAGCGTGGGCTTCCGAATCTGGGCGAAAGGCAAGTGACCTCAACGTCGTCGCTCGGCCAGGGCACCAGCACAGAGCAGGGCGCACGTATACCTCTCATACCGAATGCGACGAATAGAATCGGTTGCCGCCACAAGCCATTGAGTATCTGATACCTTCGCGAATGGATACTCTATAAATCGATACACGTGCACAGCCGATTTCTGAATCATTCCGTGGAAGCAGGGATGGGAAGGATCGGCGGAGCGAGTACTGTGTCGGTGGGCGTTCGTTGATGTCTGATGCGTTGATCATCAACTTGATGCGTGCACGATCACGGCGCCGTTGCTCCTCCTCGAGCGGCGTTCGTTGAGGCAGCGTTGAATCTGGCGAATCTTGCAAAGAAGAGGAGCCACAAGGGGCGCCTCTATGACAAACTCAGACCCTCCGCTGCTCCTCCTCCACGGAGCCTCAAGGAGGAGGAAGGCTGGTTCCACCCGCGCGACAGGGGGCGTCACGAGCGCATGGTGATGGCGTTCTTCCTTCCCGGGCTGAGCCGAGCCCCGGGTACCCACTCCCTCACTTCTCAACCTGCATCCTGCCCACCACATCGCAACCCCCGAAGTAATCATGCTCCGCGCGCTACAGGAAGCCGGCCAGTTCACGGTCCTTGCGTCCAACGTCGCCGGCCTGCCCGAGCTGATCTCGAGCGGCAACCCGGAGGTCAACACGGCCGAGCTCGGCAAGCGCATCAGCAAGTTCGACATCGTGAACGTTCAGGAGGACTTCAACTACCACGCGACGCTGTACGCCAACGACAACCACGCGTACCGCACGGCCACGAGCGGCGGCGTGCCCTTCGGCAGCGGCCTCAACACGCTCTCGCGGTTTCCGTTCACCGCGATCACCGACACGGAGCGCGTCAAGTGGGCCAAGTGCAGCAACACGGACTCGGCCGACTGTCTCACGCCCAAGGGCTTCACGCGCGTCCAGGTGCAGCTCGCGGACGGCGTGTTTGTCGATGTGTACAACCTCCACGCGGATGCCGGCACCACGGACGCGGACGAGGTCGCGCGCGGCGCCAACATCAACCAGGTGATCGACTACGCGCTGGCCAACTCCAAGGACCAGGCGATTCTGATCTTTGGCGACACCAACACGCGCTACACGCGTGCGCTGGACAACATCCGCGATGTGTCGGCGCGCCTGGGCGTGACCGACGCCTGGATCTCGTACGTGCGCAAGGGCAACCCGCCTGCGGCCGGTGCGGACGCGTTGGTGTGTGACCTGGACAAGACGACCAACGACTGCGAGGTCGTGGACAAGATCTTTTTCCGCGGCAACAACCTGCTCAAGCTCAACTTGGTCAACTTCAACACCGAGTCCAAGGCGTTCGCGAACGCCACGGGCCAGCAGCTCTCGGACCACGTGCCCATCTCGTCGACCTTCAGCTGGACGCTCAACTCGGCGCTGCGCCTGAGCAACGCCTTTGGCGGCCCGCACGGTACGCCCTTCACCGACGTCAATGCTGTCCCGACGGGTGTCAAGCCGACGACGATCACGGTGCGTGGCAGTGCGCGTGTCAACGCCGTCAAGATCGTCATTGGCGGCAAGACGGTCTCGCACGGCGGCACCGGTGGCTCGGACCAGACCCTTACGCTGAACGCCGGTGAGTACCTGACCTCGGTGGAGATCCACACGGCGCAGAAGGACGGCAACACGCGCGTGTTCTACGCAAAGTTCACAACCAGCGCGGGCCGCACGGTCGCGAACGGCGCGACGACCGGCAGCAAGGTGGTGTACACGGCGCCATCGGGTTTCCAGATCGCGGGCTTCCACGGCCGCGCGGGTGACGAAGTCGACGCGCTCGGCGTCGTGTACACGCGCGTGTAAATGTTGCCAAGAGGACTTGTGCCTTGGCTCCCCGTGGTCTCCGATAAGCCGCTGCTGGGAAATATTACGTAGTGTGGATTCATGGTTCCATCAAGTGCTCATCCCGTGGCTGCGGAACCAGTGTTTTTGATCAGCAGGCGAACGCCCCTTTGTGGCTGAGCACCCGCCTGATCGGATCGTGGATCGTGGGTGAGGATGCGAGGCTCTCCACGTCGACCGTGAAGATGCATTGTGGTGGCAACCTCGATCCACAGCGTCAAAGTGGAACGGCAAAGGCTTCGCTTCGCCGCGAAGCCGTCTCGGGTTCCGAAAAACCAGCCGCTCGGAGCGTCAGCACGCTGCTGCTGAGCCTCCGACAGCTCCGACAACCCATTGAGTCGGCAACGACTGTTGAAGATCTTTTGGCGCTGCATAATTGGGATTTGCTCCCATTCCACAGCATGTGGCCCGGTTTCTATCCCGCCTAATAATCCCAATTACGCGGGGTGAATTACTCACGGGTGACACCGACGCCTCTATGCGCGCGCGCGTCAGCCATACGGTCTCCCTCTCTGCATTCTCATCCACCTCCTCGGCACCAGACCCAGCGCTCACCGCAAAGGCGGCCCCCGCCGCCCTAGGGAGCCACCATGGGCCTCCACGAGGCGGCATCCCGTCGGGATCCTGGAATGAAACCTCCTCACTCGCCATTTTGACGCCTCGTGCTCAACTGGACCTCCCTCTCAAGCCCCCCCCCCTCAAGCCTCTCGCCGACGATGCTCCGCGCTCTCCAGGAAGCCGGCCAGTTCTCGGTGCTCACGGCCAATGTCGCCGGCCTGCCCGGCATCATCTCGAGCAGCGACCCGGCCGCCAACACGCCGGAGCTGGGCAAGCGCATCAGCGACTTTGACATCGTCAACGTCCAGGAAGACTTCAACTACCACGCAGCACTCTACGCGGCCGACAAGCACGCGCACCGCACGGCCACGAGCGGCGGCGTGCCGTTCGGAAGCGGCCTCAACACGCTTTCCAACTTCCCGTTCACCGCGGTCACTGACACGGAGCGCGTCAAGTGGGGCAAGTGCAACAACGACGAGGGTGCCGACTGCCTGACGCCCAAGGGCTTCACGCGCGTGCAGGTGCAGCTCGCGGACGGCGTGTTTGTCGATGTGTACAACCTCCACACGGACGCCGGCACGTCCGCGAACGACCTGGTCGCCCGTGCGGCCAACCTGAACCAGATCGCCGACTACATCAACGCCAACTCCAAGGACCAGGCCGTCGTGGTGTTTGGCGACACCAACACGCGCTACACGCGCTCGGGCGACAATGTCCGCGACTTTGCCGCGCGCACGGGGCTCACGGACGCGTGGATCTCGTACATTCGCAAGGGCAACCCGCCGGCCGCGGGCGCCGACGCGCTCGCGTGCGGACTTGAGACCACGACCAACGACTGCGAGGTCGTGGACAAGATCTTCTTCCGCGGCAACAACCTGCTCAAGCTCAACCTGGTCAAGTTCAACACCGAGTCGGCCAAGTTCGTGGGCCCGAGCGGCAAGCAGCTCTCGGACCACGTGCCGCTCTCGTCCACGTTCAGCTGGACCGTGAACGCCGCGCTGCGCCAGAGCAACGCCTTTGGCGGCCCGCACGGCACGCCCTTTACGGATGTGAACGCCGTGCCGGCGGGCGTCAAGCCCACGTCGATCACGGTGCGTGGCTCCAAGCGCGTGGACGCCGTCTCGATCGTGATCGGCGGCAAGACGCTCTCGCACGGCGGCAGCGGCGGCACGGCCAAGACGCTCACGCTGAACGCCGGCGAGTTCGTCAAGTCGGCCGAGGTCCACACGGCCAAGAAGGACGGCAGCACGCGCGTGTTCTACGTCAAGTTCACCACCAGCACGGGCCGCACGCTCGAAAACGGCGCCACGACCGGAAGCAAGGTCGTGTACTCGGCGCCCGCCGGGTTCCAGATCGCGGGCTTCCACGGCCGCGCGGGCGACGAGGTGGACGCGCTCGGCGTCGTGTACACGCGCGCGTAGAGGTAGTGTGAGGCGCCTCGCATTGTAGTGCTCTATATGAGACCAATATGAACTTTTCGTACCCAAACAGCACAGCATACTACTGTACTGTAAACTACCGTCCACCGAATAGACGCTGTCAGGCCATCCCGACGCGGAAGCCCCGCACTTCTCGTGCAGTCATGTGCAGGCATGGGTGAACACAAGAGCAACGGTGGTGTTGTGTACGTACCTTCTATACTGTCTTCTGTAGTGTACAGTGCTGGGCGCAGCGACTAAGTGAGCAGTTACCCTGGGAGCGTCAGACCAGCATTACTACCGTACAGTACACGGGGTCAGCGGATCAAACCGACACCCCGTACGCACTGTAGGATGTTACACTGTGCAGTAGAGCGCATCAGTGATGGACAAGGCGCTTGCAACTTGCAAGTTGCAGGGTGATGAGCTGCGGTCGCCACTTGGCGACTCGCACGCGGCGCTGGTGGCGGTTGAAGAATCTTTGCCAGAGGAAGACGGTGGGCTAATCAGTTTCACAGCCTCTCATTGCTGATAGCTTGTGACCCGGAGCATCCCACTTTCGCCCACCGAACCCTCAATTCTGACCTGCCATTTCCGATACACAACGTTCGCATGGAGCGTTTGCGGCGGTCACTGGCACACTGCACCTCCGCGGAGAGATGCGTCGCACGCGGAAACGTTCGACGGGAAGCACGTGGAAGAACCAAAGGCGGCTCGTTCGACTGAGAGTCTCAGCCGGCCTTCCGGTCGCGTCTCGGCTTACGAGGTCCTCACTCTTCAAACCACCTCACAAGTCTCACTTCGCACTCCACCAACCCCAAGCATCCATGCTCCGCGGTCTCCAGGAAGCCGGCCAGTTCTCGGTGCTCACGGCCAACGTCGCCGGTCTGCCCGGCATCATCTCGAGCGGCAACCCGGAGGTGAACACGCCCGAACTCGGACGCCGCATCAGCCAGTTCGACATCGTCAACGTCCAAGAGGATTTCAACTACCACGCGGCGCTTTATGCGGCGGATACGCACGCGCACCGCACGGCCACGAGCGGCGGCGTGCCCTTCGGAAGCGGTTTGAACACGTTGTCCAACTTTCCGCTCACGCCGATTACCGACACGGAACGCGTCAAGTGGAGCAAGTGCAGCACGTTCGAGGGCGCCGACTGCCTGACGCCCAAGGGCTTCACGCGCGTCCAGGTGCAGCTCGCGGACGGCGTCTTCGTGGACGTGTACAACCTCCACGCCGACGCCGGCACCTCTGCGGATGACCTTGTTGCGCGCAGGGCCAACATCAACCAGCTGATCGACTACGCGCTGACCAACTCCAAGGACCAGGCGATTCTGATCTTTGGCGACACCAACACGCGCTACACACGCGCCGACGACAACACCCGCGACGTGTCGGCGCGCCTGGGCGTGACCGACGCGTGGGTCTCGTACGTGCGCAAGGGCAACCCGCCTGCGGCCGGTGCGGACGCGTTGGCGTGTGACCTGGACAAGACCACGAACGAGTGCGAGGTCGTGGACAAGATCTTCTTCCGCGGCAACAACCTGCTCAAGCTCAACTTGGTCAACTTCAACACCGAGTCCAAGGCGTTCGCGGACGCCAGCGGCAAGCAACTGTCGGACCACGTGCCGCTGTCTTCGACCTTCAGCTGGACGCTTAACCCGGCGCTGCGCCTGAGCAACGCGTTCGGCGGCCCGCACGGCACGCCCTTCACGGACACTAATGCTGTCCCCACGGGTGTGAAGCCCACGTCGGTGACGGTGCGTGGAAACGCTCGCGTGGACGCTGTGAAGGTCACGATCGGTGGCCAGACGCTCTCGCACGGCGGCTCGGGTGGCTCGGACCAGACCCTTACGCTGAACGCCGGTGAGTACCTGACCTCGGTGGAGATCCACACGGCCCAGAAGGATGGCCACACGCGCGTGTTCTACGCCAAGTTCACGACCAGCGCGGGCCGCACGGTTGCGAACGGCGCGACGACGAGCAGCAAGGTGGTGTACACGGCGCCGTCGGGTTTCCAGATCGCGGGCTTCCACGGCCGCGCGGGCGACGAAGTCGATGCGCTCGGCGTGGTGTACACGCGTGTCTAAGAGTCGACGGGGCGACGCAGCAGAGACCCCAGTGCAGGGTCTGGTCCTTACGTTTTTGTTCAATTCCAAGCGTGCAACTTCTACGTCGCATGAGTTTTTTCCCACTCTCTAAATCAAAGACGTGCACGTCGGATAGGAGCACGCTGGGGACGCCCGTTGAACGCGGATCCGCGGTGAGGGTAACTTAGATCCTGTAGAGTGTACTGTATCCCCACCGTGCAC